>JAQFVV010006385.1:799529-977029 GCA_028023455.1 Epiperipatus broadwayi | reverse complement strand
AATGCAGTTAAACAACACTCATCATCATCAGCACTCTCCATACTATAAATTCAGGTCATAAAATTGATTTTTCTATGGTAATCTCTACTAGTGTAAAATCAGAAAAGTCATTGAGATATTAAAAAGACCAGTTTGTAACAATAAGCCAGTTGATAGATGCAAACTTCCTCCTATTTGGAAAGATTTTTTTTAAAACTATGTTTTAATTTAACATTTTTGCTATTGGTGGAACTTTAATGTTATTTTCAAATCAGTTATTGTAGCACTTCTACAACCATTTTTCTACCATTTATCAACTAGTAGATGACTTGTATGATCAAGTTGAAATGTCAGTATATTAATATTAAAAAAAAATTTGTAACACCGATGAACCTGCGAAGTACATCTTTTATATATATATATATATTGAAACAGGTGGGAGATAATTACTTTGATTATATAAATTACAAAAATCTTAATCTACTCTGGCTGCATTTTCACTACTGCAGCAAACCGACCCTTCAAGTGGAGAAGTCTAATACAGAAGATGGATAAGACCAATGGCAACAATAACCAAACTGAGGCTATATAAAGTATAACCTGTGGCCACATTTCCAAGCTATAGAACTCCTTGGCTGCTAAATTAAAACCCTGATATCGAAAGCATTTATATTTGTTTCGAGGTAAAATCTCAGGCACCAGCTAATCACAAGTTATAATCAGCATGTCTAGATGACAAGTATATAATTTAGCACTTGATGTATCCCAAGCTAACTCTTTTGTTTAATTGTGGAAAAACAAACACCTAACAATAATTAGCAAACAAACTTTATTTAAATGCACTTTTAATTAAAAGGTAGGATAATAAAGAATATTGTAATAAAAGAAACATTATATACTTATTTAAATACATTTTTAATTAAAATATATGATAATAAAGAATATTATAATTAAAAACATTATAAATTTAAACACCCACACAGATTAGAATGATATTATAATAAGAATTTGTAGTCAATGTAAAGCTTTGCACAAAATACACTATAAGAAAATTTAAATATGCACATAAATTAAGGTTTAACTCTATGTAATAACTTATGAGAGATACTTAACGATTGCTACGGCTGTGGGTATTAGAGTTCAGCAAAGTCTTTTATTTGAACATGATTCCGTTTTATAAATGGGAATAATAAAGTTCATAGTTACCTAGAATTTGTGGTGTATAGTGCTTTACACTTAGAGAGAAATGACTCCTCACTTTCTCCTGTTATATTGATCACTAACCAATTGGATTTTGGACTCCATTAATAGTTTTACTTCTTGCTGACTTTCCACATTCACTGAGAGAGATATTCTTTTAATGTTCAGATCATAAGGTGGGCATGATTTTTAGATGGAGAACTTCTGCTGTTCTAGAGGACAGGGATTGAAGACTGACTGCCAACTTTGATCACTGTCTAGCACTGTATGATGCTAGGTGGTTCTTCATAAATGTGAATACACACACTCACATGCTGAAGATGTTAATGGCCTTCACTGTCTTCTCTTGTTTGGTAACTCTTAGACAGTAGCAATAATAAATATGATGGTACTATAATGTTAATCTTAATAATTAATAATTATGAATGGATTTATTCGCCCTTTTATATTCTTCATTTTTATTCTTTTTCTAGTTAACACTCTGATTTGATTTAATTAATTTACAAATTTTATTAATCAATTTTCCATTATGCTTTAATCTGCATTTTTGGTTAGATTAATCTAGCATTCTGATAAGATATAGTCTTGAATCCTTTTCCTTTGTTTTTTTACTTAATGTAATTAGAGTTATTATTCCCTTTCTTGTATTTATCAGCCAAGCAATCTATAAGTAGATTTAAGTTTACAAGCTTTCTTTTCACATTTTAATTCAATTTTCATTTTTACATTTTTTTTAAATTCATAAAAAAAAAGAACTCTAGTTTTAACTTTTAACTTAGTTAATTTTCCCCGTCCTTTTTCTCATTGCTCTTTAAATATTAAAACTCATATTTTATTTCTAAATAACAAGATGATGCAACACTTTATCTTTTGGTGATTTGTGTTTCTTACAAAAAAAACTCTTTAAACAATTTAGTACTAATATTTCTCATTTCTTAAAACTTTACTTATTTCTTTTGTAAAATTTAATCTGACCATTTACTAATAAATGGTTCCACAGTACTTTTATTTTTTTTAAATTTATCTTAAAATCTTAAATTAGTTATAATTTTCCTTTAAATATTATGAAACATGTAGTGCCATTTACTAGTGGTACATCACAACCCCCTCCATTTGAAAGTTAAAATGCATCAGTTTGACCCATTTTATCTCCAATAATTTATTCATAATTTCTCTTCGATTTTGTTTCTTTTAATTGACACTTATTATTTGTCTAACATTATAGCTTTTACTTTTTATTTATGCTTCTACTTTTATTAAATAAGTTTTGGAATTGCTGCAGGGTATACAGCATCGAGGGTGATCTTTTTTAAACTATTCTCCTTTCCAGGCTGTACTTAATGTTGGTCTCAACAATTATATCCTGTGTGAAAACCACATGGAGCAATATACATCTTTCTAATGTGTACAGAGTTTTGAATGAGGCAGATTCAGGATTCACCTGGCTTATACTGACGTACATGTTTATATAAAATAATTTACTTTTTATGCTGGCTTTTTTCTACCAGTCATTTGAATGAGCCTATGACTTGCTCCAATGGGTCTGTATCCTAGAAAATAAAAATGAAGTTGCTGCAAATGGCAGGATTTCTTGACTGACCTATTTGGCTTATGCTATTGACAATATTTATTATAATATAATGGGATTATTCCCCCAAGAACTGACTTGTGGCTTAGGCTGGTGGTTTCCAGTGCTCATATTTTAATAAGTATTTCACCCAGCAAAATTTGGATGGGCCCCAAAATTTTTCTATTGGATCCTCACTAACAACTATTCTCCTGTTTAGTCCATTATGGGTACTATTTTCACACACCTGATTGCCTATACTTATTATACTTTTCTTAACCTTCATTTTCTTACTCCAGCTCCCCTTTTTTTAAACTCCAATTCCTCCAACACTCCACACTTATACTAATGACTATTTATATTTATTTATTTACTCATTTCAGAGTTCTACTTACTTTTTATACCAGATTCTATTTATTTTATTTATTTAATATTAACTCTATATTAGCTCTCAAAACATTAGTTTATATCATTTATTTAACTTTGCTTTTATTAATACACATGAGTTCTAAAAAAAATCCTTTTACTTTATTTTGCTTTTATTATTACTTCTTAAAACATTTTATTTTATTTATTTATTTATCCATTCCCATATATTAGCTCCCAAACCATTACTCCATTTAAATTATTCATTTATTTACTTTTGTATATAGATTCTAACAAAATCTTCTTTATCTTATTTCATTTTATTTTACTACTTTCTACACAAAAGATATTTCATTTATCCAACTTTTTCTTTCAGAAATTTTTTATTTACTAACATTATCTCATTTTTCATAATCCGAGTGTTGATTTATTTTCATTACCTAAAAGTCCATCCCATTATTGTAACTTTCCTACCATCTGTCAGGTGGCTCTTTAAGATTTCTTACATATCCACTTGGATAAGAAAACCATGATCTACTCTGAGGCCTGACTTAGTGTTCTGGATAGTTCAGTTCCAGTTCCCAGAATTTTAGACTACCAGGTTCCCTAATCCTATCCCTCTGATTTCATTCATTGTCCTTGTAGTCAGTATTCATAATGTTTATCTCTTTTTCCTTTTCCCCAAGACTAAATTTCTTTTCCTTGCCTTCATTCATTGGCCTTGCACTGTCAAATGTCCAACTTGGCCATCTGCTCCACTATTTTTCTGTTCTGTTCCAATTAGCATCTGTTCCACATTGTGTGGAAAACTATGTCATAACATCTAGAGGTTTTCCATGATCGACTTAATTTTGTCACTTGTCCGTGGAAAAATGTGGTAAATTTAATCTGATCATTTACTAATAAATGGTTTTGCAATATTTTTATTTTTTTAAAATTTCATCTTAAATTAGTCATAATTTTCCTTAAAAAAATTACAAAACATATAGCTATTCACTAGCAGTATTATATATATATATATATATATATATATATATATATATAATATAAATATAATACAGATAAAAATATAGTTAATTTACAAAAGAAACAGTTTATTGAATTTTACAAATACTAAAGATGTAATCCTAAAAATATTGAAAGTATGCTTTTTAATTATCAATCTCTAAATTAAATAATAATAATAATAATAATAATAATAATAATAATAATAATAATAATAATAATAATAATAATAATAATAATAATAATAATAATAATAATAATAATAATAATAATAATAATAATAATTGTAATAATAACAACTTTAATTTAAAAATGGATAAACTTTTACTATCCTAAAATTTAAATACAATAATAAAGTTATACAGATTAATAATATACACATATGATAGTCAAATAGTAAAAATCTAGACAAATTAATAAAAAATTATAAAATAAATGTGTTGATATAAAATATATAAAAAAAAATACTTGTGGAAAATGCAATATAGTTTACTATGGACCTGCAGAGGGAAACAATTAGATGAAAGAGCAAAAGAACATAATAATGCAATTAATAGAAGAGATGATAAATCTGCATTATATGTTTATTATTTAAAATATGGACATCAAATTGATTACATAATAAATATAAAACTTTTAAACAATATTTAAAAACTTAATAAAAGAAAAATATATGAAACTAATTATATTAACTACAATAAACATAGCTGTATGAATGTATATAAAACTAGTTAATTTAATAAATAATTGGTCAAATATAAAAAAGTCAAAAATTTATATTTTTATATAGTGTATTTTTTGTATATTTTATATAATTGTTATTTGTTGTTTAATTAATAAATTTTACTTTTATATGTTAGATTTATAAGTATTTGAATTCACCTCTCTGCCATTATTATTGGTTCTAATTTTGATATCAATTATGTGTGCAACATAAATTGAAGCTTTAAAATAGTTTGCAATTACCTTGAAAGGAGTATAAAAGATTTACCAGAAAAGCTTTTCTATATTATTTCTTTATTAAATATATAAAATTATTGTTATTTAAAACAGGCAAAAGTCTCCATACAGTAGTACCACTCAGTGCCAACCAGAGTAATACAATTGATGCCAGAGGCTTGTGAAGAAAATCCCTATCTAGTGCCTACTCATCCAATATCCCCAGACTAGTTTTCAGCTTGTGGCCTTTGTCAGTGGGGAGCTTTGGATCTGAGAGCACTGCACCTAGATCTTAGTATCTAATGCAATCCTCCAGCAGCCATATTTTACCTCTACTTAACTACAAAACTATGAAAATAAATCCGAAAACACACTAATATTTTCAATCTAAGCTCAATAGCTTATATAGTCATATGGGTCTGAACTCAGTTCAGCATCCATACAATTTGATGTCTTTGGCCCTTTAACAACCATAGCCATCACTATCCTATTAGGCAGGATTGGTGTTAAACCACTAAATATCACATGATGCAAAGACACCAAAATGTATGAGTGCTGAACTGGGTTCAGACCCATATGACTATATAGGCTATTGAACTTAGATTGAAAATATTATTGTGTTATTAATTTTATTCTCATAGTTTTGTAGTTAAGTAGAGATAAAAGTTGGCTGCTGGAGGGTTGCATTAGATCCCAAAATCTAGGTGCAGTGCTCTCAGATCTAAAGCTCCTCACTGATGAAGGCCACAATCCAGAAACTAGTCTGGGGATCTTGGATGAGTAGGCACTAGATAGGGATTTTATGCACAAGCCTTTTGGCATTCATTGATCACTCTGATTGGCACTGAGTGGCACTAGGGTATGGAGACTTTTGCCTGTTTTAATAACAGTGATGTGCTAGCATAAGAAATAATGATCATGTAATGTTTAGTCATTTAAATTTGTTATTATATAATTTGTAATATATATATATAATATTCACTAAACACAATCGTAGATTATAATTATAGGCTTTTTTTTTTCTCTCTAACTTTATTTTAAAAATTTATTTTCATATCATAACTGACCTCTCAACCAAATTTTGGCCAACTCCACAATTTATTCTTAGTTAAATAATCAAATCAATGTATAATGTGGTATATGAAATAAAGCAAATACATCCAATAAGGTAATAAAATCACAAATAAATATATAAATAGATAGTCACTTATGTCAATGCAAAAAAGGATGTTGATCCTTACCTTAATACTACATGCATTTCTGCAGATGAAAAATTATTTTGGCATCTTTAGAATCAAACTAACTCCCATTAATACTAAATATGACGATGTATATTTTTAAAAAAATGTTTTGATTATATTTAAAAATGGAAAAATAAATCAAAAACCATCATTGAAAACATATCACACACATATATATTTCACCTTTATTGTTAAAAGGAGGTTGCCTTGACAACAGTTTGAGATTGTTGATTGTTATCTATATTAGGATTGTCTAAATATTGACTAGTTTTTAATGGTTATATATATATGTGGGTGTGTGCAACTTTGGATAATCATAGTTAATTATATATATATTTAAAATGGAAGTAACTGCATCTCCATATGAGCTATATGAAAGTCAATTAGTTTGAAAAGATAAAATGATATCAATCTATCTTTTTAGCTCTAACTTAATTCATTGACATTGTTCTAAGTCAGAAAGTAAAATTCATTATTTTAATTTATGTGCAGAATAAATAATCTGAAATCACTATTTATCTATTCAGAGGATCAGTGCCACAGTTTTATCAACCTCTGAATAGTTAAATATTGATATCAGCTTACTCTGCACTTAAAATAAAGTTATACAACAGATTTCACTCTCTGATTTAAAACAATGTCAACTAAGCTTAAATACCAACAGAGCTAAAAGGATAGATTGGTATGTTCTATCTTTTCACACCTGATTGATCTTTACATAGCTCATTAGAGGGTTCAGTTACTATCTTTTCAATTAGCTATGACTATTTAAAGTTACATTTATCATAAATAAGTTTCATTTAATATCTATAAGTTGTTAAAACTGGGGCAATGCTTTGACCCTTTGAATAGTTGAATAATTATTTAATATAAATAAACTGAAATAATATATAATATGTACAGAAGTATCCTCCATTACTTAGGTTAATTAGATTTTAATCATTATCAACTGAAGATCAGTGAACAAAAACAAAAATTAATGCCATTTATTTTTTCAAAAACTGTACAATTCAATATCAGCAGATTGTCTATTTATTACAGAATCTTTAAATTGATTTATAAAAATTATCTTTTTATTTTTTTTTTTCTATAGTGTTTTTATGCAATATTTTTGTGTGATCTAAATTGAAATTAAAGGTAAAGTTACAAGATTTTTTATAGTCAAAAAAAAAAGTAATCTTATATAGTTTTGTATAAGTGTTTATATTATTACTTCTTATTTGCATGATTATTATAATTTAAATATATATATATATAGTATATTTTATTTGGGTAATATATATATATATATATGGCAATATTAAAGGTTAAAGGTTACTTCTATTTACATTGGTATGATCCTATATCTATTTTTATTATAATAACAATCCTTGGAAATATTTCATTCAACATATACAACTTTTTGGGAAAATTTAAAATATTATTTGCAGACTATCAAAAAAGATGTTATTTTTTAAAATTCTCAATAAAGAGCTTCTGGGTTTAAATCATTTTAAGAACTTGGGTTTGAAGTAAAAAGATTCTCTTTTACTTCAATGAAAAACTTCAACAAAATAGCTAGAGGTAAATGAAAAAACCTGTTTAGCCTCATAGATTGCCAATTAGCCTTAACTGATCGTTTTTGGCAGCATCAAAGGTTTAAAGTTTGTTTCAGTTTACATGGACATGATATGATTATTTTTATTCTTTATTATAATAGCAATCCATGGAAATGTTCAACAAATAATATATATATTTATATATTGTGTATGTAATTTGTAAAACACACATATATTTAAAACTTACTAATCAAATAAAAAGTATGTAAATAGAAAATCATATTATCAAGTAAAGATGTTGAATCATAGTTAAACTCTCTGTATCCTTTTATAAACTGGAAATCTATTTCTGGTTTTGTTCAAGTAGTCAGAAATATTTTTTTCCCATTTCTGTTGGTAGAGCAGATAAGTTTTTCAAGAGAAATAATCAATGTTTTTCAACTACAGTACCTGTTTATGTCCATATAAAAACTGCCATGATACCCAAGATAAAATTCTCTCTAAAATACATCCCTATCATCACATTTTATATTCATTTTGCAGCAGATTGCACTAAAACCCTTAAAATATACACAGAAGTACTTTGTTATCAATCAGTATTTAAACTAATTTAAATAGTAAAATAACATTTAAATAAATCTCCGCAGTAACTTCTGTATCATTTTTATTGAGAAAACATTAATATAAGATACTTCTCAAAACGTTTTCCAAATATTTGAAGTAATATTTTGAGAATCCCAAGGGATGTTACTGTTAATTATTTTTTTCATAGATAAGAAAAATACCCATGTTTGTCCTTTTACAATCCAAAATCACTTTCATTTTTGTTTTTTCAAGTTTTTTTTTATTATTTTTATCAATGAAATCCTTGATTTCAGTTCCAGTATATGGCATTCATCATCAGTGCAGGAAGTCAGACCATTTACTCTTACCATGTTGTGTTTCATGAACAATCTTCACTTATCACATAAGTTAGAGGTATGAAAGTTCTAAATTCATTATCTCAGTTCCACTATATTGCAATCTGCACTAGTGCAGGAAACCAGACTGCCTTATTTTACTCTGATGCAGTTCATAAACAATCTTTACTTATCATGTGAGGTAGAGAGGTTAAATTCTGAAATCCTCATGCCTTTTGTGTAAAAAGCTCAATATCTTTTCCACAATAGGTTTCCATTTGTACTGTAAATAGTCAAAATAAACTGGAGAACCAAAATATACACATTATGTAGGACTGTAATCTAAGAAGCTTATTTTAATTTATGACTTTAAAAGAGAGGTATACATAGTGTGTCTGAATGAATAAGTGACAATTTTTCTCTTCATATGTTTAGCAGCATAATTTAGCTATTTGCCACAAAAAAAAATTTAAATGCTAGTAGGTCTGTACCATGAATTACATCATAAAATGTAACTGTGTTATATATCTTTAAGAATCATCTTAGTATTCTTCCTGTCAGCACAAAATTTGATAACCATTAGGAAATGTTTTTTTCTTTGCCATGCATAGTTTGAAATCCTAAAAAAATTTAAGAAGCAATTTTTCCCAATTTAAAACAAAATTCGATGTTAATGCATTGTTACATTAAGAAATAAGATATAAAACATACCCCCACATCTTACATTAGTTATTACCCACACTCATTTTTATGATAAGTAGATAAATTAAATCTCTCTATACAACACATGCATTGATTAAAATACAGCACTGCAAACAGCATAAAGATAGAACAAGTGGACCATCATTCTTATCATAAGAACAAAATGTATAATACCAAAGAGAGTTTAAATTATAGCAAACAGTGGCAAATTTCCCTCATTAATAATCAGATGCTATTTTTTGGTTGCAATACTTTATGCCTGGTCGCTCTTCAAGACCGCTGTTTAACACCTGACTGGCTGTCTGAGAAACAACATTAAGCGCATCTGAAAGACTGGCAACTTTCAATTTATTACTAATACTTTATAATTTGATTTTGTTGTCTTAGCTTTACATTCAAGAAAACAGATATTAATTAAACCATGTACAAATAAATAAGATAAGAACATAAATAAAAACATCATCTAGATTACTTTAAAGCATGGCAACTTTTCAACCAATAGTGGAAGCCCATTCTAATAATCCAGGTGACTTTATTGCTTGGGAATTTATAAGAAGTTAGGAATACCAGATCTATGATTGCCAGAATCAATCCTGGGATATCTCAATCCCAAGTTGTATGCTCTACCAACAATCCGAACCACAGGGCAAAAAAAAGTGTATGTCCTTATTGCTTGGAAATTCATAAGAAGTTCGATCCACAATTGCTAGAATCAATCCTGGGGCATCCCAAATCTGACACTCTATTAACTATGCCAAAATGCACAGGCCAATAATCCACTGATCATTCAGATTAACCTGAGACCTTTACCATGGTGGCTAATAAAATCTAGATACCATGAAAAATTGTTATTGGATAACCATCCAGAAAAATAATACAGTTCCTGCTTACGACTTGAGAAAAAAATCAAGGATCATCCAGCCTGTGTTAAAAGCTCATGTATTGATGATAATCTTTCTGGCTGTGGAAATTTGTAGGAATGGTTTTCATGAATATAAAAGGCCTTGTGGACCATGCTAATTATAGTTATCTGTCACTAATATTGATGGCTTGAAGAACTTTTAATTTGGGTGCTTATCAATATAAGAATTTGAGTCACTTTTGGGTAGTATCATAAGTAAAAAAAAAGAAAACTTAAATATGTTGTAGCATAAAATCCAGTGTCTGTTAATTCTTTCAACAGATTAAAAATAAGAGTAGTTTCTCTTAGTGAAATAAATATTGCAACTAATGTGACTGTATATAGGACAGTTTTTTTTAATCTAATTTGTTGTAATGAAGTGACACATAGATACCCATTTTCTAATATAAAGACATTAGAAAAACTACATTTAAGAATTTTTTTTTTTTAAATTCAATGGCGAGATTATAAGACCAACTAATAAGTTCATTAACTTTTAGGATATAATATTATAATTATGAAATTATATATGTAGAATTGGATATTTAAAACAAATGAATAATATAAAATTTTCTAAAAAAATATTTTATAATGAATTTAAGCATAGAAAAAGCAGATCTCCCCCCTTCCCCATTTATATTATAAAGATCATATCTAACACATTCTGAAGAAGTTCGGTGCTGAGAGGTCATCTCAGCTGCCATGCAAGCAAGTAGTTGGTTGCAGACGGTTGTGGGTTCGCCTACTGGACAATGCTATGACATATGGAGGAAAAAACAAGAGTAAATACAGAGCTAAAGTTGCAGAACTACTTCAGAATAAAAAGTTTGCTGCTGAAGAAACTAAAAGACAGCATTTGCAGAATATCACATAAACAGTAATATCTGGCAAAATGAAAATACCTATAGAAAAGATAGTTTTTTAATAACATTTTCCTTTATTATTGCTTGCATGCTCTTAATATATTTTTACTATAACATATTCATGGCATATGGTGATGTGATTAAATTGTTTTTTACTGAATATTTAATTAACTGTTAACGTATTCGATTTTAATTTAAAATTTAAATTTGAATATTTAAATAGCCCATTTCTTTGAAAACGGGCACACTTGTTCCTTTTTCTGTTAATAGAAAAACGATCACCAGCTAATGCACACTCTTATTTATCATCCGCTTTCCACTCTCTCTCTCTCTCTTTCTCTCTCTCTCTCGCTCTCTCTCTCGCTTGCTGTCTCTCTCTCTCGCTCTCTCTCTCTCTCTCTCTCTCTGTACATTATCTCTATTTTTGTTAGCTCAAATCTATGACCAGTTTTCTGATCGTGGTCTGTAAATATTGAAGTGTGTTCTCCTCTCTGTGCTATTGTATAAATATCTGTGTTGGGCAATAAGTGAACAATTAATTAAACATTGATATAAATAACCATTTAATCACACCACTATATGCCATGAATATGATATAATAAAAAATATTGAAAGCATGCTAGGCTGTAATAAAGCTACATATTATTTAAAAAAACTACTTTTTCTGTGTGAATTTTCATTTTACCAGATATTACCTTGGCTCAGAAAAGAAAAAATTAGTAACAATTGAATTATAAATGGTAATAATGGATCAGTATATTATGTATGTGAGTACTTGTGGTTCAGAGATTGGTTTATGTATCTGTGGAAAATTTATCTCCAATGTAATATTACTTATTATTATTATATGCCTTATTTTTTTATTTTTTTTAAAATTGGAATGGTCAACTTCATTTGTGAGTGACTGCTGATGTGGTGACAAAGAAAGAGAATTTATTTCGAGCGAATTCGTTCTTACATTATGATAAACCTTTTTGGAATGACTCATGACTAAAAAGCCAATCCATAAATTATTTTAGTGCAAAAACTCAACATTACAGCTCTTCAAATATATTCCTTCCTATGTCGATTGGCAGAAAGATTTTTCATAAACTAGTAATTCTTTCTTATCATCAGACCATTACAAATAATTTGTCATCTTCTAAATTTTCAAATATTTGTCCATAATCTATATCCTCTCAAAGTGACCAAGATCTATTTAAAGAAAATAATGTATTAAATTTTATATTATCATCTTCTTCTTGTAGATCTATAATACTCTGTTTGAACAGACAGATCTTCTGGTTTCTTATAACAATGCATCTCTGTCAGTACATAAATCTTGCAAATTTCTTTCAACAATTTCTCCCATTCTTTTTGCCAATTTCTTTTTGAATATCCATTTTTTTCCTTTTCTGTAATATTATGTTTAATATTTGTTCTGTAATTTTTTCTGAAGACATTCTCTATACATGTCTATACCGTTCTAACTCCAGTATTCATCACATGATCATCATTTCCTATGCTTACCCAAACTCTTAATGCAATAGCAAACTCTTCTTAGTAATCAATGGATGCAAGAAGATTTGTGTATAAAATCCCCATTTAGCATCTACCCATCCAATATCCCTAAAATATTTTCTAGCTTGTGGTTTTCTAGCTACAAAGCTTTCAGATCCAAGCGTTCCCATTGATGAAAGCCACAAGCTAGAAACTAGTCTGGGGATATTGGTCAAGTAGGTACTAGTTAGAGATTTTATGCACAAACCTTCTTGCATCCATTGATTACTAAGGCTTGCACTGGGTGGCACTACTATATGGAGAGTTTCCTGCAATTATGTTATCCTGATTTTATTTATTATAGTGTGACCAATAAATAGCCTTATATCTCAATTCTTCATTGCTTATTCCTTCTCTCCACTATTCTGCAGACTTTCGCTACTTCTTCATTTATGTAATAGTTAACTTCATTTTCTGTCTTATACTTCAACATTCAGTTATCAATATCTTATATAATCATAATGTTCATTGTTATGTCATATATACATCTTTTAATATATTCGTGTCCGATTATTAATTGAATTCATGTAAATTTCAGAATCGTAATATTTTTTTCGGGGAAAAAAATCAATTTTAGAGTACTGTATTTATTAATAATCTTGCTGATTCAAGCCTGTTATAAACAAATCTGGGTCAAGTCATTCAAAATTAGTGGAATGTCATTACACAGAGTGGTCAGTGGTTTTTGCCTATTATATCACACAAATTGTTGTATAGTTTGTTTTAAGCTTTAACAAAAGAAATGATTTATATATTTAATTTACACATAACACAATATATAAGTAAAATTTAAAATGCATTCTAAAAACTTAGTGTAGATTATTTAAGTGACAATTGAATATTGTATGCTAAACTTTGCCATTAGAAAATTTTCCTTATCTTTTCCCCTAAACTTTTTTAAAAGTTTCATAACAATGCTTTATTAAAACTAAAAAAATTTTTTTTGTCAAGCTTGGTGGTCGAGAGGTCATTGATAGCTGCTTTACAAGCAGTTGTCCCGGGTTAGCAGGTTCGCTTCCCGGCTGATGCTATGACATATGAGAAAAAATAAAATAACTTTTTTAAATTCTATTTTACATTAAGAAACAATAATAAATAAAAAGAATGAAATTTGCATTAAGTGATGAAACATTACATCTCCATATATACCTCTTTCATTTTATTCAAATATGGTCATTTACATGCAAGTATTATAACAGTTTAAAATATAATTTGGAACTTTTACATTTTGTCATCTTAATGTAGTTAGTTGGCGTAGCGGTAAACGAGAAAGCTATTTATAAAATTAAAACTATTCTTTTCTAAACTTCTACCTTGGGAGTAAAATTTTACGTCCATATGCATAGAATTTGAAATAGTGGTGTTAGTGAATGAAAATTGCGCTTTTTATAATCTCGATTATAATATAGAATCCTCCCGTAAATCTCGTGAGACCTAACGAGACCTAACAAACAAACTCATTAAATTGAGATCTTACGGCAACCCTCCGTTATAAGTACGGCATTACATTATACACTTATTAACCGTAACAATGGAAGGATAATCTTTAAACGAATGACCAACACAATCAACTTAATTAGTTTATAATGTTTTGATTAAATTAATGATATAAAGACGTGTATTTTTTTATTATTTTAAATAATTAAATTAAGTGAAGAGAGTTTTACAAATTTAGTATATAAAAACGAACTCTATCCTCTATCTTCTCCCGCCCCATTTCACCCCCTCCCCACCTTCCAACAACTAGAAATAATAAAAACCTGATGACTAAATTACAGCCTATCTTTGAAATGGTAGTTCTGGATTTAGGATAATGTAGTAAATTAATCGAGGTGGACTTCTCACCTGCATGCGTGAACAGTTTCAATGAGAGAATATCTATTTATTTCTGCGACTTCAAAACAAAAGAATTTCTCTTTTTTTTTTCATATGTCATAGCATCGTCCAGGAGGCGAACCCACAACCGTCTACAACCAACTACTTGCTTGCAAGGCGGCTGCGATGATCTCTCGGCTAACAACGCTTTCTTCAAAAACTGCTAAGTTTCAGTTAAATAAATGCCTAAGAGAAATGTCTATCAGACGTTATCTTGTTCCAGAATGACCTATCATCAGTTTGGTTGTTTAAGAGACCTGAGTGGCATTGAATACTTTATGATGGGATTCATTTACCTAAATGTTAGGCCCTTTTCCTTTTTATTCTCAATCTTCACTAGGCAGATATACAGTTTTCAAAAAAATTTAGATATATAATATGGTTAAATAGGCTAAGCATTAATAAGTATATTTTTAATCAAAGATATGATGATAATATCAGATATCCTATTGGCAAATACTTATCAATTATTCAATTAATAAAAAAATATTTGCATGGCTTTATGGCTCAAGTATTCGAAGGAAGTTCTCATCTATGCTCTCTGGTTGCTCCGTTGTGCCATTATCCTTGACTAGAGAGTACATTCAGTCAATCAAAAGCTCTTGGACCTAATTCGCACTCTCAAAACCCGAGATACCAAACTAGCCCCACCTCCACTCCTCACAGACACTTGGGCAATCCTCCAACTCCCATTCTCTCAACCTCTGTCACAGGACTCAATCATGAAGACATGCATTTCTAACTGGCCTGGACTACATACCATTTCCCCTCTCCACTTCCCATTCCCTTTTTACATGTATCTTTCCCCTCTTACCATGTTGCTCCTGAAATTTCATTTGTTTTACTGTATCTGTTTTTGTTTTGTTTTTATGAATAAAGATCTCATCACTGAGAAGAAAAAAAAGTAGTGTCAGCACTGAAATCAATCCTTGTATCTGCATTCCAGAGATTTAACTCTATATAACTGTACTAAACTGTTCAGGGATTTCAATTAACTGACAGACTATTTGAAAGTTCATTATAAAAGTATTATCAATTGTAGTCTATAATGAAATGAATGCTGATGTATTTTAGAAACAATCTTCAAATGATTGTAAAATTTAATAAAAAATAATCTAATGGTTTATTATTGCTCAGTCCATAAGTGTGAGCATTGGAAATGTCAGAATCCATGGATCTTAAGCTCCAGAAATTGCCATTCTGCCAATTTAGCAAAGCATGCTGAGAAGTCAAACGAATATAGTAATTGACTGGTTTATTATTCAGAAGTTCATAAGAAGTCCAAGCATTAGAAATGACAAAGCTCGGCTGCAATTCATGGATCTTGACCTACAGAGTCTGTCATTCCATCATTGCAGCAAAGTATGCTGGGAACTTGAAAAGAAATATAGCAATTGAATGGTTTATTATTCAAGAGGTTCATATGAAGTTCAAGCATCAGAAATGATAGATCTGGGCTTCAATCCCTGGACCATGAGCTATAAGTCTGCCACTGTATCACTACAGCAAAGCATGCTGGGAACTCAGAATATAGTAATTGCATAGTTTATTATTCAGGAATTCATAATAAGTTGAAACATCAGCTTCAGTCCACCATTCTATCATTACATCAATGCATATATATTACTTATAATATTTCATTCATATACACTTTAATGCAAGTAATTTTTCTTAAACTTCTTTATTTTCTTACAGTTTCGACTGTCCAGCAGTCTTCATCAGGGCTCTATCTTCATTACAGTTTTACCTTTAATTTTAAAAAAAAAAATCAAAGCATGTTGGTAACTCAGCAAGAATATAGCAATTTATTATTCAAGAATTCATGAAAAGTTCAAGCACCACAAGTGACAGAGCTGGGCCATGATCCATGAACTTTGAGTTCCAGGGTCTGTCATATGACTGTAGCTAAGCATGCTGGGAAATCAGAAAGAACATAGTAATTGAATGGTTGTATTTTTATATTAGACTATTTCCATCATCTAATATGAGTACTGAATGTCCTTAGAAAAATTTAATTTTGTTTAAATATTCCAAATACATTCATCTGTCAGTAATAGCACAACAAACAGGTTAGTGTATGCACAACATTTACCCTCCTCTTCGGGTGTTGCTGGCCTGATCAGTGACAGCCTTAGAATGTGATTTGAACCTGGTCTCTTAGATTCTTGAGTATTGAATTTTAAGGTAATACTCTAACCAACTGAGCATCCTGCCAAAGACAACATTAACAGTTGAATGCATTTGGAATATTTAAATAAAGTTAAATTTTTGCTTATCATAAATGGATGACATCACAGTTGTGAGTGGAGGAAGTTTGACAATGGTAAATGAAAATGTAGCAATTTGCTCTAGATAAATACTTTTCACATAATAAAGATATATATGAGAGATAGTGACCTGGCCCAACTGATGAGTGCAGGTTCAGCATGAAATACATCTTTGGGGTCATTTGTCTTTTATTATATCTTTATTTAAGAGAATTAAAAAAGAAGGGGGAAGTATGGAGGTGTTTATTATATCTATAAGTTTAATTTTTCTAAAGACCTTCATTACTCATATTAGATGATGGAAATAGTCCAACGTATAAATACAACTAAAACACCATCATCACAAACATTCAGGAAAACACTAGTAATTGAATGGTTTATTATTCAGAAGTTCATAAAAACTTCAGACATCAGAAGTGAATGACCTTGGCTACAATCCATGGATTTTGAGCTTTCCAAATCTGCCATTCTATCACTGCACCAAAGCATGCTGGGAACTCTGAAAGAATATAATAATAGAATGGTTTATTAATTGTGAGTTCATAAAGGAGTTCAAGCATCAGAAGTGATAGAGCCGAGCCATGATCCATGAACATTGAGCTTCAGAGTCTGCCACTCTACCACTGCAGCAAAGCATGCTGCGAATTCGAGGAGAATATACTAGTAGAATGGTTTATTATTCAGAAGTTCATAAGAAGTTCAAGCATTATAAGTGACAGAGTTGAGACACAATTCATGGACCCTGAACTTCAGAATTGGCCACTCAGCCATTGCAGTAAAGCATTCTGGGAACTCAGAATGAATATACTAATTGAATACTGTATTATCCAGATCATACAAAGATCAAGCATAGAAGATTACTGAACTATGATCAATGGACTTAAACTCCAAAGTTTATCAATTTCCACAGAACCAACCACACAACTATATAATTAATAATGTCCAATAAACTCATCATTTTAGTTAAGTTATGAGGACAGCAATATTCTTTACACTAAACACATAGGGCTAACCCTATGTTTCAGCAACCCTCCTCTACATTCAGGCACTTCCACATTTTGTAAAAATTAAAAATTAAGTATCCCTTGCAAATTACCAAAATTTTCAGTATATATATTTTTTTTCATGTGTCATAGCATCCGCTGGGAAGCGAATCCACTAACTCGGGACAATTGCTTGTAAAGTAGCTATCACTGACCTCTCGACCACTAATGCTTGACAATTTTATCAAAACTCTTTTATTTAATTTGATGATTAATGTACTAAAAATCTAAAAAAAAAAAAACTATTTTTTTTAACTATAACTTTGGTAACAGTTAATTTGAAATCAAAGCATGAGAGTTCATAAATTAATACAATCATTAATTTTAAAAGTAGTGATTGCATTAATTAATTTATAAATATGTCATGCCTTTGTTTCAAATTAAAATTGTGATTAAAATTATAAATGAAGAAAAAATATTATTTTTTGGTTTTTAATGCACTACTTATTAAATTAATTAAAACCTTTTTTATAAAATATTACATATATATTGTAATTGAATGAAGAAATGCTTATTAAAATATTCTGACCAATTGCTGATCAAATAAGATTAAACTTAACTTTTTAAAACTTGTGTGATTTGTAACAAATAAATATTTACTTTATGGAAGCACTATACAGATTTGTATTTATAACTAATTGCAATAATATTTCAGGGTTCTACTATGACTTAAAGTATTACTATGGATTTACAAGAATAAATAAATTCTATAACATTTTTATATTTGAGCTAGCAAGTTTGTTCTAAGCTTTCATATCACATAAATTTGATGTAAAGTGATCTCAGGGTTATAATGTTAAAGTATACTAAATAATAATGTTTAAAATTTTAATATGTATAAACATTAAAACCAGTCAACACATAGAAAATCCCAATATCAATAACAATCAACAATTCTAAACTATTGTCAATGCAATCTTTAAACTGTTCTCAAAACAATCTCTATTGTTAAAAAGAGGTTGCCTTGACAACAGTTTGGGATTGTTGATTGTTATTGATATTGGGAATGTCTAAGTGAGAATTGGTTTTAATGATTATTTATAAACCCATTTAGCTTTGAGTATTATTACACTTAATATATATTTATGTAGTATTTTTTTTAATATTAAGATCTTTTGCGATGAGCTTTTTTTATTATTCATAAACAAATTTAAAAACTGAAACTATAATCAAAGTCACCATATTTTAAGTATTTGAAATGAAATTTGTTCACATTAAAAACACATGACTTTTATATTAATGAAGATAGCATTTTTTAAAAAGCAAATTTTAATTAAACATCAAAAGAAATTAACATTTTTTCCTCCAATTTTTTTTTCTTTTAATTAACTATATATAATTAAGCATTTATTTATACAGCGCTATGTTGATAAATTGTAATGTAAATTAGCAAACAGGTTAATGCACATGCGCTTTACAGATAATTATACGTAAATAATACTAACATTTTCAAACACAAGATAAAGTCTTTAGATCCATCTAACTTTTCGACCCAAATGTTTAAGTATGGGCAAATCTTAAGTGTTTGGATATGAGAGTGTGACAATATTAAACAGTCACTTTAAATTACTTTAAGATGCTTAAATGAATGATGCTTGCGAAATTATTTAAAATTTACTATACATCATTCTTGATTGAAATTAAACATATATATAATTAAGTATTTATTTATACAGCGCTATATTGATAAATTGTAATGTTTTAACTATAAACATTTTTAGTGATTTAGTTATGAAATTAAATGAAAGCATATTTTTTAAAAATATATATTACCATCATTACTAAAAAATTAGTGAACCAATGTCATCATGGTTTGAAATATAATCCATAAATACTATTAAACTTGCAACTGGATGGATATCTCTGAAATATTGCACCATCATTTATATCTAACATGTGTACAAAATTTGAAAAAAAATCTGTTAAATAGAAGAAAGTTAAAAATTGATTACAAAATTTGATTCAAATATTCAAATGAGCGGAATTTTAAAGTTTAATAAATTAAAAATGGATGCATTTTTTTAATTATGAATAAGACTTTATTTATTTATAAGACTTTATTTATTTATAGACATACAAATTTCATACTTACTAATCACAAATTTTTATATTTTAAAGCCATTTCACACTGGATTAAATTTTTTGTTGAACTTGCATATTTTTACATATATAATAAAAATTATCTTGCTCATTTTTTTAAAAATTAACATTAATTTTAAAAAACTTAACATTCTTTACGATTCAAATCAAAGTTTTTAATTCGTCATTACAATCTATCTACATAAATAATTTGAAACTTTAAAATAAAATGATATAATTAATGATTTTGTAGAACTGACAGCAACAAAAGCATATGTTATTAAATAATTCATTTAATTGTTTTTGGATCTTACTTCTCATTTCTTATTTGAAAAGGTCCTATCAAAATTCTCCTCTATATTTGAACATTTTATTTTTATAATTAAATAAATATCATGTATCGATAATATTTACATTGTTTATCATAAATATAATTTTTCAAATAATAGACATTCTAAAAGTTAGTATTTGAACTTTGTAAAATAGGAAAATTAAATGTGAAATGGAGTTTGTAACTATAGCAATGACCTTTGGCACTATTAGCCATAATTTTATCTATTTATAAAATTAATAGAATAAAATATTAGATATATGAATTTTATTTTTTAAATTCAAAAGAAATTTAGGATTAGTTATCATTAAAAAAGTTAAATATATGTTAAAATTGAACAGTAAATTTGATGTATTAAAATTTTTAAAAACATTTTTTTTACCAGTATTGAAAAAAAGCCATTCTTGTTATCCATAGAAAACTTTTTATGATTAATTTCTTAAAAATAAATGTTTACAAATAATATCTTATTGTAGTCAGGTAATTTTTTGATTTAAAATATTTTACAAAAATATTGTGTAATAACCTTTAATATGTAAACAAATTATTGAAAGTTTCAATTTTTACTTTTCAAATAAAATTATCAGATATTTGCCTTCAGATTAAACAATCTCATAATTAGAAATTATTTCTTTTGTGATTGAAATGGGATATATTTAAATTCTTTCATATGCAAATTATATGCAGTATTGTAATTTTGAATAGTTCTGTTTGCTTATGATATCTTCACATTTCTTTTTCAACTAATAATTTTAAAATGACTTCTAATATAAAGTGAAACTGCATACATAGTCTAATATTACAGATAGCATCAAATATTAAAAGAGAAATAGTGATCTTAACATCATTGTAACACCCAAAATATGCCAAAATAAGCAAATTTGCAGCTGCTCAATAATGTAACATGTTAAATTTTGAAATAATAAGTATACAAGTTTTTATTAAATTTTACAATTTTCTTAAAATGAATTTTCTCTTAGTGTAACTAGCACATAATAATCAAAATGATTTTTGATTAGAAGTTCATAAGCAGTTTGAGTGCTGAAATGAGAAAGTTTGATTTTGGTTCATGGTATTTGCACTTCAGAATCTCCAATTCACTCTTCCACCAAATTATTTGGTCATTTAATGGAGTAGGAAACACAGAAGCAAGGTTTTTTGTTTTCAGTAGTTCTTTTGAATAATATCCATTTTTTTTCTGGGTTTTACAAACTCTAGAACATCACTACGTGAAATGATATAAATTGCCTTCATAGCTCATGTTTCCATTAAGCAAAGCTTCTTCAGGTGAACTTTGCTTTTTCCATTCCTCCAATAAGCTATTTTTTCTTTATATAAAGATAAATTCCAATTAATTTGAATGATTGGCTGTCCTCAGTGCTAGTACTGATGTATGAGAGGCCTTTGTGCAAGCTGCTGTTCGCTGCCGCTATTTTTTAGGACCAAAACAAATTGAATATACATATGCACATTCTTTCACTGTATCTAAATAATGAAACAAGAAATAATTATTATATATATTATTAATAATTAAATTGAAATAATTTCATTACAAATGAATTTGTCTAGTCTTTAAACTAGAGAACTTTTTAATTGAGGCAATCAAATCCAATTCATCTAATAATTGACTTTTTATATAGATTGTTGAATAAATTTGATAATCTTTCCTGTGACATTGATGACTTTAAGTAAGTTTTTACCTTTTTAATTTTGAGAAACTTCTTTCGGCCATGACAACTTTTACTGGTAAAGTTAAATATATTCTTAAAACAATTGCAGTATTAGGCAAACAGTCAACTAAATTATTATTATAGATAAAATTAAAAACATCCTTGATGGTCATCTTTTTATCTAAAAGGCATTTTAAAGATTTTATTTCTTCTAACAGGAATGCACCATCTACATCGCTGCTCTTATTCAAATGATCTGCTAATTTTAATTCTAAATTCTCACAGTATTATAAAATTGCACTTTCATCCCAATCTGATAAGGTATTTAATCTCGTAAAACTTTAAATGTGTTATTGCGTTGTTCCAAAACCTTAAACCTTTCACACAACGACATTAATGCAGAATCCATTATTACCAAAAAGAAAGATGTTTTAAAATTTATCTTCAGACTCATCTTCTGATTTGTAATCAAAAAGTATTTTCTGTATTCTTCATCTTGTATTGACGAAAAATGTTGACTCGAACTCTAAATCTTCTCCCATCTGAGCTGCACAACTTATAATGGATTCAAATGATTTATCTGTTTTAAATTTATTCAAATCTTTTTTAATTTCTTTTAAAAACTTTCAAGAGCTTCACTCAGATTATAATCAGATCTCTGTAACATCTTGATAATGACATTAATTTTACTCAAAGTATTATGCCAGAGAACAAATAAATTTAAGTGATTAATTTTAATGCACGATTAATTCTGTAATGTAGATAATGCTACATTTGATTTCAGTTTAGTTTTATGCGTATTTGGATATTTATATTATTGTATAAGGTGCCATAGGTGATATAATGTGGTAGTGGTAAAATAATAGATTTTAAAACTAACAATTATAGTTTCAGGACGAGGCTCAACTTTGCAGTTCTGTTGCTTGAACATCATATGACTTCCTGAGTACCTAACAACTCATTTTTTGCTTCAGTTAAAATTTATTTTTTTAAAATTTTTTTAGTTTCATACTTTCCCATAATCTTTTTTTATACATCAACAAACTCTGAATTTGTTTTTATTTATTTATTTATTTTACATGCATCTGACTTACGGCTTAACACATGGGTAAGCAATATTTTTTCAGAAATGTCCCAATTCAAACTTATCCGATATAAACACGAGTTCAAAATAAAAGAATGTGAAAGTGATATAAAAATTATTTATTTTGATATTTATTATTTTAATATTTATTAATCACGGCAAAATCATAATTTTGTCATTATATTATTTATTATTAAAATTTACATATGGTTGTCCAAAAAAAAATAAAAATAAAATAAAAAACAAACAACATAATAACTAAACATCACATGATCACAATTCTTTATGCTTACATAAGCTGTTTACTTATGCGATTTTTTTCGCATGTGTTAGTGAAGAGAAAAACAATTTAATACATAAGCTGTTTAAGCAAAGGCAAAACTCTCCATACAGTAATGCCACTCAGTGCAAGCCAGAGTAATCAATGGATGCAGGAAGATTTAATGTAATGTTAATACAAAAATTTGATCCAAGATTTAATGAGTTATTTTCCATTATTTATTTTTTAGCAATAATTATTATCCCATTAATTTTAGTAGCTGCAGTTCAAGGATTGCTTCAAATATTTATCAATTATCCAAATCTATTTTTTGTTTTGGTAAATATTATTTTTGGAAAAAAATTGTTTGCATATATAAGTGCTGTGCCATTTTTGAAAATAAAAGTGAATAAACACATTCTACAATTTTACTACACATATTAAATTACTAAAAACAAGAATTTTTCACAATTTCTTTACATATAATCAGCAGAGAAATTTTAAAACCTTTTTTTCCTAAACAAATTTCAAACCTGTAATCTTATAAGTTTAGTACATGATCAATGAATCATATAGTGTCATACCAGTCATTATTGACAAAATAGTTTCACAACATATAATTATCAAATTTTTAGATATATTTAATATTGCTATTAATAATTACAAAGTACTTTATTTAGACATCTTTGGAGAGAGTGTTGATGGATTTTCAATTTTTCTTCACTCTCTTGCAGCTACAAGTAACACTATTTTGTCAATTTTATATTCATTTTGATAGTAGAAACTCTATTAATTTATTAGTTCAAAAATACATGAAAAGAGCAAGTGTCCAGCCAAAATAAACTTCAAAAGATTCAAACCATACCTACAAGGGCACTAATTGATAGAGAACAATTGTGGGTTCTTATTGATCAATAAAAGAATTGTCATTTCAACATGTATGATTATTTTTATACAATTTTTGTATAATAATTATTTAAAACAAAAATATGCATTATTACAATGTGATTCTATTCTAGTATGTTTAGTTTTAAAAAACAAAGTTAATAATTTCGGTAAGCAAAAAACTATGGTGGGAGATTGTTAATGCCTTTTTTACCACTTTTTAATATAGTAATCCACAATATTTTTTAAATTATAAATGCAATTTTAAATTTTAGCTCACAATTAGGTAGATTTATGATGTTTTCAAATTTGTTCATTCATATTAGAGATTTTGTTGAATTGGCAAAGTTTAAAAAAATAGAATATGGTAGTCATATTTTATCAATTGTTATTTATTTTAGCAATTAAGAAATTAATTGACACATGATAGTTTTTATTCATTATAAATTCACTGTGGAATAAAGGTCTCTCTGAATTTAATCCACTTTCTTTGATTTCCATTCTCTCTTCTCTAGTCACACCAACAAATTCTTCCTTGCTCTGTACATACATCTCACATATAATCTTTTTCTGCGACTTTACAATCTTTTCGTTTAAGACTTCGTGTATCATCCATCTATAATTATCTCTCCTAATAATATATCTAGCCCAGCTCCATTACAGCCTTCCAATACTTGTTTGTTTTTCACTCATATATTTCATCTTCAATCCTATCTCATTACTTCTAACATGCATCTCTCCATACTTTATTAAATGATCTGAAATCTCTGAATTGCTTTCCTGTTAAATGTCCAATTCTCAGATCCATAAGTTATAATTGGTAAAATAGTTTTTTTTATTAAAAAATCTTCCATTTTAAACACATAGACATATTTCCTTTTAAAATTAAGTTATTTTTACTAAAGTTCCAGAAAAGCCTTAATTCTATAATTGTTTTTCTCCATTATATTACCATCTGTATGCATAATGTGGCCAAGGCATTTATAGTTATTAACTTCTAATTTATCAATATTAATCTTTATTTTTTCCTCCTGAGAAAATTCACTGAACATTAATCTTTTTAGCAGTAATCTTTAGTCCTACTTTCTTGCTTTCCTCTGATAACTTTTGAAAATAAAACTATATATATATAATAATTTTATTTACAAAAAATCCTTCTATAAAATCAAAATAATTAAAATTTCATGAATTTTGTATAGCAAATTTGACATAAAAATCCTAAATCAGAAATACATTCAACTTTTCGATGCAACTGGGAAATTAAACAAGGGAGAAATTTTTGAAATCTTTAATATTTAAACAGCTAAATATTGTGACAATAATATTTTTAAATATATATATAAGTCAAAAAAATTACATTTCGTTAGAATGAATATATATCCCATGTTACAATAAAATATTGATACGATCAAATCAATATTTGTTAAACTTTTAACTATAAATATTAATAGCAAAATGTATATAAATCTATTATAAAGTTTGTTTGGCTAGTTGCTTGTCTACAATAAACTTATAAACTATAAAACAAAATGCTATTATCCCTTAAATAGTTTTAAAATAAGTATTTGATGAATAATAAATAAATTTTAAATATCTGCTTCCTGTTTTTTTTTTCATTTAATTTTAACCAATTAAAAAATTCTAAATATTTTTATGCATTTCTTTTAATTCAGCATTTTTTTTTTTTTTTTGCTGCACGTATTAATGTTAATTATACATTTTAAAGAAATGTTTCAAGTTGCCACCGAAAACCTTTTAAATTACACAATTTTTAAATCATTGTGATAAAATTATTTCATTAGTTTATGGAAGCTTTCTGTTATGTACAACATCTATTTAAAAATATCTAGATATTATTATACTGATCAATATTGGATAGTATGTTTCATTATCATAACATTAAATGCGCTTTTGTTAAGCTTTGGAAGTATTCTTTTATATATAGCAACTTTTTGAGTATATTTAGATACTCTTTTACTGATCCATATTGGATAAATGTAGGCTTGATATACCAAGGTTCAATAATTAAGTGTAATCTTTTTATTG
This sequence comes from Epiperipatus broadwayi, assembly GCA_028023455.1. Classification (NCBI taxonomy): domain Eukaryota; kingdom Metazoa; phylum Onychophora; class Udeonychophora; order Euonychophora; family Peripatidae; genus Epiperipatus; species Epiperipatus broadwayi. The sequence continues at coordinate 950,751 of JAQFVV010006385.1, read as the reverse complement.
CCTGTGGGTCATTGTGTGTTGAACACTCTGATTCTCATCCAGTCATCTGGCATTAAGCAGTATTAGTCTCAGTTAGTACATGGATGGATGACTAGTCACTGGGGAACTCTTGAGTGGTGTAGGCCTCTTTGTTTGCCTGCATAATTTAGTGTGTTGGTAGAGTGTTAGACTCTAAAAAATAAAGTCCATAGATCAATTGAAACTGTGGGACTTCCATCACTGGGTCTTATAAAATCTGGAATCCCGAGCAATAATAATAAAAGCAATAAAGCTATTTTATTTTTTTAAATCTTTTTTTCTTTTATAGATCTTATTATTTTTGTTTATATCTTTATTATCTTCCTACTATTTTTTATTGTCATCATTACATTTATTAAGCCCTAATACCAGAAGTGATTTCATGTCAAAAGGTACTTTAATAATTACAAATAATTTGCGCTCATTAACAAATTAATGATAATTATGCTGATGACATTATTAGAATTGGGGAAAGGTGATGATATTAGAAATTCAGGAAGATGTATTTTTTATTGCTACTGAGAATCTAAAACATATATTTAATGCTAGGACCTCATATAATTAAATAATCTATTCATAATCTTGATTAAACAAAAGAAATTCAGTTCTAACTATAATATGTAGCTAATTAAATTTAAATTTAATATCTGGTTAAATTAGGGGTGGCCAAATTCTATGTCTGCAAGAGCCACATTAAAATTGCGATATATTTAAGATAAGCAATCAAATTCACATAAAAAATCATTTAATATTCTCATGTGAAATCATCTCATTCGCAAGAATATTAAAACTTTGCATATAATTTGTTAATGAAGCAGATAATGGTAACGTGAGGTTTCATTGGTCAGTTGCGGTGTTTTGATTTTACAAACTAAATTGTTTTAATGGCACTAATTCTTTATTTTCTGAATATAAATCAAAAAATAATTACCTCTATTATTGCTCGATTAAAGTACCAGAAGTTAATATTCGAAAATCAAAGTAGGAGAACTCACTCAATAACTTTTGAATTAAAACTTTATAAAGAATAACAACACTGATAAAGTTCAAATAAAAAACTGAAGTGATAAGTTTGAACAATGTGTTATATTTCCTGGAAATAGTAACAATAAGCCCATCAAAATTGATGATGTAAACAATCTTTATAAAATTCCCACCACAAAATAATGAAGTGTGTATGGTTTCAAATAAAATAAAAATGCATCGTGCTAATATAAATTAAATCATGATTTTACTTCCAAAGTTTCATGCACTGTATTGAAACCATGCAGCTTGCAAACCACAACTTGGACCATGGTTGGTTTAGGTAGTTTTATGACATGATAAATAAGCATCAAATCTTTCATTAGTTTGCATTTCTTATTTACCTAAACTGCACAAATTGCAGGTATAATACTGATAATTATATGTTTTAGATATATACAGCTCTGAAGAAGACAGTTGAACAGTCAAAACTTACAGCCTAATTAAGGAATTTGATTGCAATGTATTAGATGCATATGGAAATAGCTTTGTATTACTACTTTTTATATTATATCATTTACTGCACTGATTGTGATAACTTCTTAATTCAAAAAAATCAATATCATTACATTTGAAACTAGTCAGAGCTTCTAGCTATTTTTGAATTCATGATCTATATAGGATTTTTTTAATAACAATAGCAATTTTTATCACAATACTCCTATATAATGCAAGCTTTACTAGTCTATAGATGTTAGTGGCACTGCCTTATAATTGCTTTTCAGTATTTTCTTATCCCCAAACTAGTGCATTAGATTTAAAGATCCAGGTGTGTTTCTCATAGACCCAACACTCTTACTGATGAGAGCGATAAGGTAGAAATTAGTCAGGGGATATGGAAAAGCACTAGAGATTATAAGGCATTATCCATTCAACATCTCTTAATTACTAAATCTTACACTAGGTGGCACTAATATGTACAAAAAATGCTGTTTTATTAGTTTGTGTAAAGGTAAAGTAATCATGTGATGCTTTAATGATTTAATACCAATATGCTCTTTTAATAACTGATATTGAATAGACGTAGATGATGTCATAACTAGAAGTAATCTTTTTAACTTACAAATTATACTTATTATTTTGAAATTTATACAAATTCCATTTTTCCTTTTCTAAAGCTTTATCATAAGAGGAGCTGATATTTTTTCATACCTTTATTGTTCTCTTCTATTTTTTATTGCTTTTTATCTTATTTATTTTTTTTACTTTTTATGTTTAACTAGTAAATTCTATATCAAAAGCAGCATTATGAATAATATTAGTGTCAAATGATCAAAGTTTTTTTTTATCAACAGTACAGGAAAGCATTCATATACCTACCAGAAGAAAATTAATATGAAAGGACCTCAATAACAATATCAACAACAACAACAACAATAATAAAAATAATAATATAACACTACATCCATTGGCAACCCAATAATAGAAACCGGAAAAAAACAGGTTCAAACACCCACAAACAAAAATAATAATGGAGCAGAATTGCCTATCCCAAAGACCAACCAAAAAAATAATAACACAAAAACTAACACAGAAATCCAAGATTCAAACGAAAATAATTCTCAAGAAACCACAACACAAAATACAGCAATTACATCACAGGATCAGCATCTCAATAAAACAAAAGGTGTACCAAGTAAAAATCAACAAACAGAAAATAAACACACACAGCTATATAATGAAAATATAAATCCAGATAATATAAAGATACCAATAATAAAAAAAACTACAATTATAAACAAAACTGCATCAAACATAATGGATGCAATAGAAGCCCCTCTTCCACCTATTCAAGAGAATACACCAGAGGGAAAAAGAAAGCCAGGTAGACCACCTAAAAACCATGAATCCAAAAAGGCAAAAAAAAACAGACCAAAAGCACAACTCATCAGACATATACAATTTAGAAAATGATGAAATAGAAATGGATGTAAGCCAACAACAAATGGACACCTGTTCAGTTTCATCACAAATTGCCTGTATAGAGTCTGAACCAATATTAAATGAAAGAAAAACTGATAATAAACCCAACAATGTCTTAAATATGTATCAGCATCCATCTACTGCAATATAAACAAAAATTTAGTATTAAAAATAAAATAAAAATCAATACCCTGTTAAAAAATTATCTTAAAACATGAAGATAAAAATTGGATCTCTCAACATTAGAGGCTTAAATGCCACCAAAAAACTTTTTGATCTCAAAAAATGGTTACATACAACACAACCACACATACTGGGGCTTTTGGAAACAAAAATATACAGCAGCTCTCAAATTGATCCATCAAAATATTTAGTCAGCCAAGGTTTTTGTGCCTGCTCAAGGCAATCATCATCACCATCAGGTGGCACAGGCATAATTATTTCCCACAACTGCCCTTTCGATTCTTTTAAAATTATATATATTGACTCTAATCTTATCATATTAACACTCCATCATAAAAATATCACACTTAACCTAGTATTTGTATATATACCACCAGGCCCTGTCATCATCTCCAGAATAATAGCAACAATAAATTCAATGCTTACAGCAACACCAAATCCCATAATACTCCTGGGAGATTTCAACATGACCTACCAAACTTTTGTCACCAAATGGATCCATCAAATAACAATCCCACTTATGAGTGCTGAGGGTTTTCTCCCATCAAACTCAATATCTTTTAATAACAATAGATATAAGTCACTTATTGATTTGTGTTTCTACTCACCAATGTTACATCATTATTTTAATCTTGAACTCTGTCCATCTATAATCTCAGATCATGCTGCCCAGTTCATCACCCTCGACCTAACAAAAATACAGAATACAACAATAGCCCTCCAAAAGACTATGCGAATACTTCTTCCAGCACAAACAACTGAATTCTTATATTCAGAAACATATATAATGCTCCAAAAACTTCAAAACATGTCACTCTATCCAGTACAAAAGTATATAGCATTCACCAATATACTTTCTTTCAACATCAATCATATTACCTGCAACTCAACACCCCCCACCAGATTATTAGCTTTGGCAGATGAACTACATAAAAGAATAACCATTTCCAGACCAACTACAGATAATCAAACACAAATTAAAAAACTTACAGAAATGTACAACAATACATGCAATACACTAAAGCAATATGTAGCAATAAAAAAGAAAAAAATATGCCTTACACAACAACATACTTGGACCAGAGCATACATACGGTGGGCATTGGGATACCCATCCACAGTCAGAGTGCCTATGGCACTTGAAATAGATGGCTCTATAACAGCTGGACATAACATGATAAACCCAATATATCAACACTTTAAAAAAAAACTGCAAAAACAGAGAGTGTACATACCAAATGAAGACATATTTGGAGACCCTGAAACAGACACACCAATAACAACAACTGACATTGTATTTCAACTTGCAACAATAACAAACACATGTCACCCAGGACCACAAGGAATCCCCAAATTTGTGTTCAAACATCTTAGTCACTTCACAGCAAAATACCTGTGCGATCTAGCCAATTACATATCCCAAAAAATTTACAACATACAAAGTCTATACCCAATTGCAATGGTTCCATTTAACAAAAAACCAACAGCAATATCATCTTTATCTAATCTACGACCAATTTCAATGGGACCTTTAGGAATAAAAATTCTTGAAAGAGTGATAAAGGAAAAAATAGAACAACACATACTCCCTGTGTTATCATCAGCACAATATGCCAAAAAAGGATCATCCATTGGCCAGGGTGCCTTAATGTACAAAACAATTATCGAAGTAGTAAAAAAAGAAAGAAATATGCACCAATTATAGTTCAACTAGACATTGAGGCAGCTTTTGACTCAGTGCCTATAGCCAAATTATTAGACGTGCTGAAAAAAACAACAACACCTCCATCCCTACTATATATAATAGCCAATCTGCTACTCAGCCATGAAATTCACATCACATTGAATGGGAAAAAAATCACCAGCCTTCAGACCGAGTCAATCCATCCCACAAGGATCCCCCCTAAGTGCCTTGCTCTTTACAATATATATAAATCCTCTATTAATAGAGATACAGAAAAAAATAAAAGGCATTCAAATTCCAAACACTGCTTTAAATATATCATGCATAGCCTATATGGACGATGTAACTGTTTTCCTCCCCTCTAAAAAGAACCTCCCCATATTACAAGAGATAATCAAGAATTATACCTCAAATTTTAATTTAAAAATTAACACAAATAAAACTGCTGCATGGTCAATATACACAGGCAAGCACTGTACAGAGATGTTTAATGGTAAACCATCTGCTTTCCTTGGTTTCCCATTCTACCTTGGAACCAATGGAATGAGGCAAAAAATTCAAAATAAATTAAAAAAAGATGCTGAAAAAATCACAGCCTCACTTGAAAAGTCATACCTGTCAATATATGCAAAGGTAGCACTATTTAATCAACTTATAATTACAAAAATTACATACTACACACCTATAATCAAATTTGCAAAAACATTCATATCTAAAATCTCATCAATCTGTAACAAACTAATATGGAAGAGAAAGACAGTGGCAATCTCTTTAAAAAATCTGAGCAGACCACCACATAGCAATGGACTTGGACTCCATACAATCAATGTTTTTTACACACAGAAATCAGTAAATCTAATAACAGCAACCATAAAAAGATTTCCAGACCTGGAGTGTGTAATCAGTATAATACCCACAGACAGACCACCCCCTTCATATGGATATCTATCCACACTGATTGAAGAACTCAAGCCAATATACAACAAAATATCACTCAATAATGACAACAAGTATACATACTGGGACATTTATAATATACTATATCCAAACCAGACACCTAATCTACATCCATCAGTTCTTGGAATAGACAACAGGCAACTACTGCAACAATTCAGAAAATGGTCATTAGAACCAAAATTATTTGATTTTCTACTTAAGCTTAATCTCAATGCTCTACCCACAACCCATTTCCTTAGATTTCGTAGATTCTATACAAATATAGACCCCATGTGTGGGCTATGTCATAGAGAAGAAGAGACACAAGATCATTTTCTTCATTCCTGCAGTGCCCTAGAAACAATACGTCGCACAATGTTTACCACATACAGAAAGGCTATCATTTCAATTGATGAAATAATAAATACATTTAAAAAAGGCAACAACCCTGCTATTCGTGCAGCAACATACAGCCTTTATGCCTACTGGTGCACCAGATGCACTTTTGCACTTGCCAATAACCCTCGACGCCACCCAGCAACATATTCAATAAAACTAGAACTGTTCAGAAAAAGAGACAGCATCCTAGCTCAACCAGATGTGTTTGCAGCCACATGGTCACACTTGAAACAAAGATCCAGTCTATGAAATATAAAGGCCAATAAGATAGATGATGACATTTTCAACATCAGCATTTTTTCCAACTTTAAAAAAGATGCAAGCATAAACTGAACTAAATAGAAGACCAAATTTAAAAACAAGAAGAAAAAAAAAAGTATGCAGAAAAGATAAAGACTTATATACTGAAAGTTGTAATTTGTTTTTCATTTGTAACAAATCAATATATTACTAGATGTGACTCTGTAACTTTTTAGACTCAATAAAGTTTTGCTTTGAAACATAATAATAATAATAATAATAATAATAATAATAATAATAATAATAATAATAATAATAATAATAATAATAATAATAATAATAATAATAATAATAATAATAATAATAATAATAATAATAATAATAATAATAATAATAATAATAATAATAATAATAATAATAATAATAATAATAATAATAATAAAATGCGGTCCTGCTGTGTCTTTAGTTAGATGAATTAGATAAACGTTTCCAACAAGAGTATATAAAAATTACTGAATTGCCAAAAAACAGTTGCTTAAAACATCACCTGAAGATAATTAATATTCACACCTATCAGGGAAAATGGACTTTTTACTCACAAAGTAAGTGATTTATTGCTTATAATTTTGTTTTTCTAAGCGCTATTCAGACGCTATATATTGTCAATATGGCGTCCACATCGGATTCCAAGATAAAGTTTGGCGCGAATCAGACTTCACGAATATATAGCAACATTAGAGCACAGACAACATACGCGAACATAGCTGAATTAAATTTGCAAAATGCAAAACAAATCCCAAGATTTAGAAGGGCTAATCAGGATGACCTGAATGAAGTAAATGATATAAATATGAATCAATATGATGCCGATGTGCCTTTACATAACGTTTGGTTAAAAGAAGAAGTGGAAGAAATAAATCGCCAATTTAATGAAACTATACCGAAAAAATTATTCATGTCATTTAAGAGATTTTTTTCAAAGAAGTCAATAGTCTTAGCAGCAACAGATAGAAATCTCTCTCTCTACAAGTTTCCAAAGGAAATACTATATAAAGAGTTATCTAACAAAAAAATGTGGAGCTCAGTTTCAACCATAGGAGAGCATACCAATTCAAGATATATGGCGATAGAATTCATTAATGAAACGCAATGTACAGATTTTCAAGAAAAAATTAAGACTTTGGAAAATTATGCTCTTGTGATTGTAGATAGAGAGATGCAAAACTATCACACTGGCATTATTAAAAATACCTATTTTGGGTATAATATACACGATTTCACAAAATTAATGAAACCCTTTGGGCAACCGATATACATGAAGCCAATATATCGCTCAGACACACCTACACTAGTTTATTCAAACAGGTTTTATTTCAAAATCAAAATGAATGAAGGCATAAGACCTGAAGACATCCCAAGCATAATAATGGATCAGGAAGCAATACTGACTATACAAATTAATGGGCTTAGGCCACAATGTTTTGTGTGTGGAAGTAGAGATCACCTGGCAATAGACTGTGGAAGAAAACACAACAGCAATGACCAGTCAACAGCTAAAACACAGCAAATATTAATTAAAGAATACACAACAGAGCAACCGGAAGATCAAGCAAACCCAGACAAGAAGATAGAAAATCCCAAACACCCAGAGACTGGCCGAGAAATAGATGACATGCAAAAAAATAAAAAAAAATGGGAAGAAATGACAGATAAAGAATATACAAAGGAAGGAACAGGAAATCAGCCAAGACCAGATAAGAAGAGAAAATACACCAAACATGAAGAATGTGACCAAGAGATGGGTGACATGCAAAAAAATTATAAACAAATAGATGATATGCAAAGAAATAAGAAACAAAGTTTGCTGAAAGTTGCTGATCAGTCAGTACTATCACAGCTGGTTGAGTCAGACAAACTCACCACTGAAAAAGAAGGCAAAAGAATTGAAGTCAGTCCAAAACAGATAAAGCCTCATCAAAAAAAAACAATCAAAAAAAGGAAATCAAGATAACAATCAAAGACTGGAATCTGAGACTGGAATAGAAGATATACCTGATGAACACCAAAGATCAAAAATAGATATAGACATTATGCAAAAAAATAATAAAAAATGTGGAGAAATAAACCAACCGGATGAAGAAGATATAATTGAAGCCACAGAAAATAAAACAAGCACAGAAAAAAAACTAAATCACACCAAACACATTGAGGGTGACCCAGAAATAGATGACGTAAAAGGGAAAAATAAGGAACTGGATGGCATACAACATAATAAACAAAGTAAGCAAAAAACAGATAAAGAAGATACAATGGAAGCAACGGCAGACAAGAACATAAAACACATCAAACACATTAAAGCCGACCATGAACTAGTTGGCTTAAAAGCGGAATATAAGCCACTGGACAACATACAAGATAATAATAACCAAAGTAAGCTTAAAATGGCACAACAGGAAAGGCCAGCTCAGCTCTATGAGCAAGAGAGATTAAACAATGAAAAAGAGGATAAAAGAATTGCAGCAAATGTAAGCCATATGAAATGTGACCAACAAAATCAATCAAAGAGTGCAAATAAAGATTACATGCAAATTATGGCACTTGAGACTGAAACTGAAGATGTGATTAATGGAGATAGAAGATGCAAAATTTCAAACAAAGTCATACCATGGCCAACAATTATTAATAAAACATCTGCTGAAATGATGGAGGCTATTACTCCAGATCTGCCTACCCAAATAGAAATGCACACTGAATATAGGCGCAAACCAGGGCATCCACCAAAACAAGATAGAAGATATAAAAAGGTGAGAATTGAACAAGAGAATCCTCACAGTGAGCAGGAAATATATAATTGGGCTGTAGCAGTGGATGAAGAGAGTGGCCTGGTGTTTCAAGATGCAGTGGAAATCGAGGAAGAAAAATAGGAAGACATGAATTCCTAAACTCAAAAGGAAAAAAAACTACTAATGAAACTTAAAATTGCTGTTTTAAATGTCAGAGGACTTAATGCAATCAATAAAAATTTCAAAGTCAGAAATTGGATAAATCAAATACGAGCGCATATAACAGGATTATTAGAAACGAAGATATATGCAGGCTCGGCAATAGACCCAGCTATCTACCTGAGGGGCCAGGGCTTCTCTGCATGTTCCAGAGATTCTTCCTCCCCATCTGCAGGAACTGGAATAGTAATTGCTCAAGATTGTCCTTTTGAAAATTTCAAAATACTTTACATTGATTCAAACCTTCTAATAATAACACTGACTCAAAAAATAATTACAATGAATATAGTGCTTGTATATATGCCAGTAGAAAAGCAAAAGATAGAATCTATAATTTATAATATAAATTCAATTCTTGCCATGAATGCAAGCCCCACTGTTCTGGTTGGGGACTGCAACTCATCTTATGAAGAATTTATACAGAAATCACTACATAAAATAGCCATACCATTGATTAGTGGACAAGGTTTTCTGCCAGAAGGGGCTATCTCCTTTCATAATGGTCGGTTTGCAACATTAATAGATCTTGTCTTTTACTCACCATCGCTGCATCACCTCATGGAAGTAAAATTGGTCCCGACCACTTTTTCTGATCATTCTGCCCAGCTAATCATGATCAATCTAGGAAAACTGCAAGCAGTTAATCACAACCTAACAAAAACAATAAGAGTACTTATCCCAACAAATGCGACAGAATTCCTCTTCTCAGAGACATATATTCTGTTGCAGAAGGTTAAAGGGATGAGCCTCGATCCTATACAGCAATACCTGACTTTTATAAATATCTTGTCTTTCAATGTTGATCATGTAACAAGAAATCAACCACCACCATCAAGGCTTCTGCAATATGCTGATCAGCTACATCAGAGACTAATGATGATGACTCCAACACACAACACCCAAATACACATAAGAAAGCTGACTGATGCTTATAACAAGGCCTGTGAATCACTGAAAGAATATCTGAAGATAAAGAAAAGTAAGCTTTGCATGGCACAACAGCACACATGGACCCGCAAGTTTATCAAGTGGGCTTTGGGTTATGTACCAGACATAAAAGTGCCAATGGCCATACAGACTGAGGATGGTATGTTCACTGGCCATAACATGATTATGCCATTGTTCAAATATTTTCAGGATAAGTTAAGTGCGGAGCCTCACCTTTTTTTTTCAGCCAAAAATGTTTGGAGAGGTTGAGGGTGAATTACCAGTTAGTGAAAATGATATAATAGAGAAAATGAGAACTATCAGCAATGCTTGTCACCCAGGTGGCCATGGGATACCACTGTTCATTTTGAAGCATTTAAGTTTTTTTACAGCTAAATACCTCAAGGATTTAGCAAACCATCTTGCTCAAGAAATTAAACCAACCACAGGGATATATCCCATGGCAATAGTGCCATATAATAAGAAAAAGAAAGGCATACCAATGCCAAATGAGCTTAGACCAATATCTATGGGCCCACTTCCTATTAAAATATTGGAAAAAATTATAAAAGATAAGATTGAGCCCTATATTTTACCAACCATCAGTGAATCACAATTTGCAAAGAAGACATCATCAACGGGGCAAGCAGCATTGTTATTCAAGACCATGATGATAGCCACCAGGGTTAGAAAGAAATACAGCACAGTAGTGGTGCAAATAGATATTGCTTCAGCTTTTGATTCAGTGAGAATCCCTGTGTTACTGGATATGCTCAAGCAGACTAAAATACCCAAAGGTCTGCTATATTTGACTGCAAACTTGATACTGAGCAGAGAACTGTATGTTACTATGAATGGCCGAAATTCACCTTCATTCATCCCAACACAATCACTATCACAAGGGTCTCCTCTGAGTGCATTAATGTTTATTTATTATATCAATCCTCTTATTGAAAAAATCAATAGCACATTCATTGGAGTTCAAATACCTGGTACAACACAGAAGATTGCATGTCTCGCATACATGGACGATATCACAGTCTTCTTGACATCAAAGAAGCAAATACCACAGCTTCAGGCAGTGCTTGAACAATTCTCAAAGCAATATGGATTGAGCATAAACCCAGAAAAGTCTGCGGCCTGGACTCTACTCACTGGAAAGCCATGTGGACCAATGTATCGAGCAAAACCAGCTCCATTCCTAGGCTTTCCTTTTTTTCTAGGAGCCACTGGAATGAGATGTCAGATCCAAGCCAAGCTCAAAGAGGAAGTCAAAAGCATAGCTGAATCACTCTCAAAGGCATATTTGTCCATATATGCAAAGGTGCAACTGATTAACAAACTTATAATAACCAAGATAACATATTACATGCCTGTAGTTGAATTTTCAAAAAAATTTATGGCATGCATTAATTCCATATGTTGCAAGCTCATCTGGGGGAAAAAGACGGTGGCAATTTCAATGGCAAAATTGAATCGCCCTCTTATAGCAAATGGACTGGGATTGCATAGCTTACAAACATTTCAAACATTCAAAACAAGGAATGCTATAATTGCTATACTCACTCAATTTCCTAAATTAAGACACCTAGAGCAGATAACACCTACAGATAGACCTCCTCCAAAAGATTGTTTTTTGGCAATCACTGTCTACCAATGCAGGAGAGAAAGAACAATTCCAGATCAATTGGACCAAAAATATAAATATTGGGAAATATATAAGTTTATACATCAAAATAATTATAATGAGGAGATCCCATCAATACTAGAAATAGGAAACAAATATCTGATCAAGCAATACAAAAAATGGCAACTAGAACCTAAGTTCCTAGATTTTATAATCAAGATGAATTTGAACGCTTTACCTACCAAGTATTTTTTACATCACAGAAGAATGTACAGGTCAGTTGATCCATTCTGTGGCCTTTGCCATATGGCTGAGGAGACTTTACAGCATATAATTTTCAACTGCAAGGCCTTGGAGCAGACTAGATGCATTTTGCAGGCCAAATACAGGAAAAAAATACTACAATGATGCAAATTATATCAAATTACAAAGGTAGGTCTATACCAGCCATAAGGGCCTCAACGTTTGTTTTATATGCACTTTGGTGCACTAGGTGTGTATTCATATTGGGTAATAACCCCAGAAGGCATCCAGCCACATTTGAAAATAAGTTGAATAAAATTCAAGTTAGAGACAAGCAGATCACCAGCCCGGATATTTATGCAGCTACTTGGTCCCTGCTCAGGCAAATAGCAAAGCTATAAAAAAAAATTAAAGAAAGCATGGTCCTGATTATGCTCCTATTGGACAATAATATGATTAATTAACATTGATAAAGTGGATAGAATCATGTAAAATTACCCGTACAGATATGTACTTTTAAAAAAATGAATATTGTAGACTTGAAATTGAACTAACAATAATAAGATTCAACATGTATCTTGCTATGGCATTATAATACTATGTAACTATTGGATCAAAAAAGTTTACTATTGTTGAAACTTAATAATAATAATAATAATAATAATAATAATAATAATAATAATAATAATAATAATAATAATAATAATTCAATTCATTTTACTTACTGTACAATATTACAGCATTGAGCCAATTACAGAATTGCACCATAATTAGTACACAATAATGCAAATAAGACAATATAAATACAAATTATGAATATGTCTGTATCTCATATTTTCTTATAAGATTAGTAACAAATATTTAAAATCTAATACAAAAATATTTTCATTAATAAAATCTTGATTATAAGTGTTAGGCAACTGAAGCAAAGGTGTAGATTTTAATGTGTTAGAGTGACAAGCCTTAATATAAAATAAATTAGATGGACATGTTTTGTTTAAATAATTATTCATTGTAATATTTAAGATTTTGTTTGTTAAATAATTTTCTGAGTAACAAAGTTATATAAGCATTTAAAAGCTCTAATCTTCCTTCTAACAGATAGGGATATATATAATGGTTATTTAACTTAATATATTTAGAAAATTTATCATACACCACTTAAATTCTGATAATATTTCATTTGGAACCTGGGTTCCAAATAACAGATCCATATTCCAAAATTAGCAGAACCAAAGTGAGAAACAATTTATGTTTTGTAGACTTAGTAAATTGACTACCGTGCCTTAAAATCATGCCCATAATTTTAAAAGGTTTATTAGCCATAGTTTTAATGTGAGGGTAAAATGATACATTTCTAGCAAAAATAATGTCAAGATCTTTCTATGCATCAACCAAATTTATTTTATGGCCTTCAATATAATAAGGGCAGTTAATGATTTCAGATTTTCTGGAACATCCATTTTATTATTTTTACACCTTTTCACAAAATTCTTAATATCTTTTTGTAAAAATATGCAATCAGTAATTGAGTTAATATTCCTAAATATGTTACAATCATCTGCATAACACAAAAGTTGTGAAAATTCCAAATTTATTCCTAAATCATCTAAATGAATGTTAAATAATAACAGTGCACCGATACTGCCGTGAGATACTCCTAGATTGCAATAGTATGGTTTAGAAAACTTATCAAATTTTTTCCTAATAAAAGATTCAAACTATACTATCAAATTATAAAAAAAACCTAATTTGTATATTTTATGAAGCAATATAGAATGATCAACTGTATCAAAGGCTTTGGAGAGATCAAAATAGACAACATCAAGACAGCACTGATTCTCAAGAGAATTGGCAATATGATCAGTTATTGTTAGAGGATTAGTTTCAGTTAGCTATGATTATGAAGCCATAGAGCTTTGAAAGCACTAAGCTTTAAATAAATTTAATAATATATATAACTTCTTCAACGAGCATTATAAGCGCATAATTATTGATATTAATATATTAGGTAAAAAACTATATTGCTCAGGAACTGAAACCTTATTTATGTCATTAATAATTTTTTGATTAATACAGCTTTCAAATATGTGTGCAATTGTATGAAGTACTGAAATAGTTCTGTAATTATTTACATTATATCTCTTGAACCATTTTTAAAAATAGGTATAACTTTGGCAAGTTTAAGTGAGTTGGGAAAATTACAATTTTTAATGGAAACATTAAGAATGTAACATACTGGAATAGCAATGAATTCTGCACATTTTTTATAAATTTAAAAAAAGGGGTACATTAACATAACTTAAACTCGAATGTAATTGCAGTTCTTTGATAGCAGATATAATATCATTATTGTTGGAAACAATCAATAGAAATACTATCATTAGGGGATCTATACTCAGAAGACAATTGAAAATTTTTATATAATTCAGAAAAACGAACTGAAAAGTCATCAGCACTCAATGAGGAGCCGTAACCCATTTGAGACTTATTAATGCCAGAATTTTTAGCAAAGGACCAAATTCCTTTATAATTATCTGACATATTGAGATCAATATTTTTAATATATTTTTGATAATCAATTTTCTGAATAGTTTTAATCAATCTTCTATAATTAACAAAATTATGGTAAAAAAAATAATTTTTAAAGTAATTTTATTCTATTGCTATATTGAATGCTACAAATACAAAAATGACATCAATTACATATCTACTTGAAGTAAAGTAGATCCAACCTTCTCCCATGTTGCTCTTGTGATATAGCTTGGGGCGATTAATCAGTCACTCTTCATGATTTTCTCTATGATGTTCTTGAATTTAGTTCCATGTGGGTCTCTCATCCCTTCAATCATTACTTTACATCTGACACACCACAGGGCATAATTCACAAAAATAACCAGTCTTATATCCATAAATAGACATTGACTTATATAATATTTAATTGATTTATAGTTTCCATTTGTATTGCTGTACCATTCATGAGTTATTGATCTGTAATAGGACATACTGGGAATCTAAGGAAAATGTAGTCAATTGATTCCTCCTCACTCTCTCACATCTGGTGCACAGGATTGATCTTCTTGAAATTTCTCCTGTATGCCAAAAATGAGTTCATAGGGAGGGAGTCCAGGTTGATTGTTTATTAGGAAATCTTGAAATTTTGCCTCAATGAACCTTTTGAGTGTTAAAAAATTGCTTATAATGAAAAGATTTCATTTTTAATAATTTTCTTAAACATAACTGAAAAACAAGAAGGAAAATAATTGTGAGCAACATATTGTTGGATACATAAAAATCAATCAAATCATTAAATACTCCATTAAATAATTACATATTATAATTAGTATCTGATGATAAATATAATGATATCTAATCAAATTTGAAAATTGCCTTACACAGACCAAAATAATCCACTTCGCCTTTTAATATTCAGAGGAAGTGAACATTTAAAATAATTTATACTAACAAAAAATTCAGTAGGTGGGTGACATGGATCAATAGGAAAAGTCATAGATGAAACACAAAACATTTAATATCAGATAAATGATTTAAAACATAATCAAGTATTCTATTATGAGAATTTAAATAATAATTGTGGTGCTTTAAATTGAAAAAATTAAAAAAACTGTAACATCCTAGATGCCTTAGGTGGTAGTGAAAAAACATTAAAAGAAGGATTACTGAATAACTCGGGAATGTTAAAATCTCCGGTAATGATAACATTCTATAGTCAACCAAAAATTCTTCAAAAGAACAAAGTAAGGCAAGGGTGGTATGATATAAACATTTCCTAATAAAAATTTAATATGATAATCATGGGAAATCTCACACCAGATGGATTCACAGTAGGTAAAATCTAAAGGCATAGACTTGTGAATAATTTAGTAAATAAAGTCATATATCACATGATCAATTTTTTAAGCCTGTAAATAAAAATATTGAGTGGTGCTAATTGCCGTAACAAGATTTATTGATAAATACTACAAAAGAAAGCATTTTAAAAATCTCTATCTAGAAATTATCCCCCAATCCTCAGACCACTGGTTTCAGATTTGGCAATTCTCATTAAGGCACTAGAGTAATTTCAGACACTAGATCTCAAAATACCAACTCAAAATGAACATTTATCTAAAATTTAACTATTATGTAAAAAATCTGAAATTTTCAGAAACCTATATGTCTGAACTGAGATATCTAACTCAAATAGCTATATAGGACTGGGAAATCTTCAGTCAAACCATATATTAATAGTCGTAGCAATATAACATCACTTACGACTTAAAAGCAAAACTATAAATAAAATGAAGTCATATATCACATGACCCAATTTTTTTAATCTTGTAAATAAAAATAATGAGTGGTGCTAATTGCTCTAACAAGCTTTATTGATAAATGCTGCAAAAAAAAGCATTTAAAAATATCTAAAAATTATTCCCAATCCTCAGACCACTCATGCTTTGGCAATCCTCAGTGCAATGCTAGGGTAATTTCAGACAATATATCTAAAAATACCAACTCAAAGCATGCATTTGTCTAAAAGTTAACCATAAAGTACAAAATCTGAAATTTTCAGACACCTATATGTCTTCAAACCCAGCTTTCTAACTCAAATAATTATATGGGGTTGAGAAATAGCCTTGGCAATATAACATAGCTTAATATGTAAAAGCAAAACTATAAATAGTAAATAAAGTCATATATCACACATGACCCAGTTTTTTAGGCTTGTAAATAAAAATAATGAGCCTCACTGAGGATTGCCAAAGCATGAAACCATTGGTCAAGGGAACTTGATAAAGCAATTAGCACCACTCATTATTTTTATTTACAAACTTAAAAAATTGGATCATGTGATATATTACTATTTTATTTACTATTTATAGTTTTGCTTTTAAGTCTTAAGCAATGTTATATTGCTAAGGCTATTAATATACGATTTGGCTGACGGTTTCTCAGTCCCATATAGCTATTTGAGTTAGATAGCTGGGTTTGAAGACATATAGGTGTCTGAAAATTTCAGATTGTCTATTTAATAGTTAACTTTTAGTTAAATTCTGGCTTTGAGTTGGTATTTTTAGAACTATTGTCTGAAATTATCTGAGCACCTCACTGAAGATTGCCAAAGCATGAAACCAGTAGTCTGAGAATTGGGGGATAATTTCTAGATAAGAGATTTTTAAATGTTTTCTTTTGCTGCATTTATCAATAAAGCTTATTCGAGCAATTAGCACCAACTCATTATTTTTGTGAATAATTTCCTTTTTAATAGCAATGAGAATACTTCCACCTTTTGTAATTTCTTCATGAAATATCTCTGTACAAAAAACTTTATACTTATCATCCAAAAATGTGCTACCACGAATTTGGCTATTAAGCCAAGTTTCAGTAAAAGAAATAAAATCGTATTATTTCTGAACTAAAAAACCTTTAATTTGATTTCATTTAGTGCTCATTCCTCTAATGTTGACAGAAAAACAAGAAAAACCACCCATAGAAAAAAAAAAAAATATTTCTTTTTTTTAGAAAAAAATATAATTATAAAATCAATCAAGAAGTATTCATTTATGAACCAAATAACAATAAAAAAAACATATATATATATCATGAATCCCAAAATCTATCTGATGTAATAATATGATATTTAATAATAAAAAAATAATATTGACAAAATAATATTGACAAAAGAAGTTAATCAGAAAGTAATAATTAGCTGGCATAAAGTAATATGTTTTACATAAATTATGATTATTAAATATAATTTAATGTGATATGTATATAAAGTGTTTTTGTTTATAACAAATTAATTTTATAGTTATTAATATTTTATTTCTGTTAAAATGGAAGTGCTGAAAATGCGCATAATAAACATTGAATAATAATAATAATAATAATAATAATAATAATAATAATTATTATTATTATTAATTAATAATATTATTATTATTATTATTATTATTATTATTATTATTATTCAAAGCAAAACTTTATTGAGACTAACAGTCACATCTAGTAATATATTGATTTCTGTTATAATTGCAAAACAAATTACAACTTTGCAAGGAGACTAATTAAAACATCTTTTCAGTACATAAGTCTTTATCATTTCTGCATACTCTTTTGTTTGTTTTAGAATCTGGTTTTCTCTTTATCTCTTTCAAGTTGAAAATTGCTGATATTGAATGTGTCACTATCTATTATATTGGACTTGTATTTCATAGACTAAATCTTGATTTCAAGTGTGACCATGTGGTTGCAAACACATCTGGTTGAGCTAGGATTCTATCTTATTTTCTGAACAATTCTAGTTTTATTGAGTATGTTGCTGGGTAACATCAATGGTAATTAGCAAGAGTTAAAGGTACATCTGGTGCACCAGTAGACATAAAGACTGTATATGTTGCTGCATGAATTCATAAAATATATATTTTTTTAAGAAGGTAACAGATTGCTACCACATTTTTAAACTTCCAAATATATCATCAGGAACTACAGTCTTTTACTTACAAAAAGCTGCTTTATTTCACTAATATCTTGAACCAAACCTAAATAAGTAGATAATACAGATCTCATTAAAAGTCTGCATCTCAATTTTTTTATATTACTATTCAAAAAATAATCAAGATATTTCTTCAATCTGTTCAAAATATCTTTGTCATCATATAAGAAAATGTCATTTCTGCATTCAATACGATTGGGAAACCAGTTCTTACATCCCTTTGTTGATGTCAACATAATAAAAAAGATCTAGAGTGGTCACAATCACTAAAGTCTATGTTTTCTTTGCAATTCTAATCCACCAATCATTTTTAAGCTTTCTTGTCAGTTGTTAAACTTCTACCATTAAATCTTTATATTTATTACGAAAAATAGAAAATGCTACATTTTATATAATAAGGAACTAATAATAAGATCATTGTCAGAAAACCGGTCACAATTTTTCTTTTTACTGAACCCAAAAATAGATTTTATTGTGTTTACAACAAACTTCTTAAGAGAATTCTTTGCCTCAGGTAACATGATAATCCTGAAAGTTCAAATTAGATGTTTTAGTGATTTATATCTGTTGAAATTTGGCATGAGTACTTGATACTCTAAAGAACCAAATCAATTTCTTGCAAAAATGATTACAATAAAATCTATTTTTAATGCAGCTATCTTGGAGCATACAAGTCTATGATCTGTCCAAACTTCTGTTCTTATAAGGGCTCACACAATATAAACATCTTTTGTATTCTAATTTCTAACTATGATATAATAACCCCATTGTTCTGAGCAAGGGTGCATCCATGTTCCTTTATAATAATTTTTTGCCTAAACAAAGTGAATATGATAATAAATACATATATTGTGCAAAGATACAATAATAACAGAACATTTGAGTTTATAGCATCTGTCCTGTTATTTTAAACAACTTTGGCCAAAGTCTACTATTTATACCAATTAAAAATTCACTCTTTTAATTGTATTATTGCAATAATGCTATCCTGTAAAGAATGAGAGCTTTCTTTCTCTGAAATATCTAAATATAATATTGATCCAAATGTACTAATAAAACAAGTATTGATACCATTATGGTAAGCAAGTTTCAACACTATTAGTCTTTTATTGATACATCAAGAAAGTTCTAGAATAGAAGAGAGTAAATTCAACTTTACAACAAATTCAACATTATGCATTCTTCTATTCACTGATTGATAAACCACTCCAAAAAACTTGTCATTTACCTGCTCTTTAAGATTTCTTTTCTCTGGAAATCAATTTCACCAAGAACATCTACATCAATATTAAATCTTGACAGTTTTCTAGTCCCCAATACTATCCTTTGTTTTGTTTGAAAGAGCTTATATTTAGAAAAAAATTAGATTTATAATATTAAATTATTGATAATATTATTTTTATCACTTTAATGAGTATTTGTCTAAGCATAACAATTTAATCACTTTTGTGCCATATTTTAGGTCCCTTCCACTTCCATGCTAGACAGAGGGCGTTTAAATACACCTGCCCAAACATAGAACCTGTTGATACAGTAGCAAAGTCTCCATGCATAAAATCCTTATCTAGTGCTTACTCATCCATTATCCCCAGAATAGTTTTCTAGCTTGTGGCTTTTGTCAGTGAGAATACCTATCTACAGTGCTCTCACATTCAAGACTCCTCACTGTAGAAAGCCACAAGATAGAAACTAGTTTGGGGATATGGATAAATCTTCTTCAGCCCAATGATTCTGTGATATTTTAGTGGCCATATAATCTTTTCCAAGCTGAGTCTCTTGTTTTAAATCAGTTTCAAATCATCTTATTAGTGGTTTTACTGTCTTGAGTAAATATGACATCTATATATTGCTAGATTACTAAAGCTGTCTCCATTATTGCTTCCTAAATTTGTGAGGACTAGGGAAAATGGAAAAGTGAATTGAAGTCAAAAATGTTGAGCATATAGCTAAAGGATATAAAATGTAATGCATAAATACAATCCTTTTGTCACAATAGTATATAAAATTTATAATCACTTGGTTTACTCTAACTCAACTCACTGAAGATAGCAAGAATGGAGATAGAAAAGATTGTTCTCTATTAAAGAAAATGCCTAGATTTAGATGAACCATCATCCTATCCCACATAACAGCAGTAAATACTCTTAGTCAGGCACTATTTATTTAGTATTCAAAACTTTCCCATATAAGGTCATTTTACTATCTATCACTTGTGCAACCTTTTGATTTATGATGATGATGATAAAAAGAACATTGATGAAATTTAAGTAAGATTTGACATGGCAATAAAATATAATTAAAATACTTTTCTATCTGTTCATCATATCATTATCACCTAAAAAACAGTTATTTACTGTTAGGTAGAATTACAACATTGTTTTGGAGGTCCAGTCGTGCTTCATTGCATCAAGAAAGATCCTAAGTGAGCTTGATCAGCAGCTCTTGTAAAACTTTATTCCACTAATCATTCTTGAACATCTTTGTTAATAGTTAAATGTCTGTCTTTAAAATCCTTATGCTGATTGTGATGTTCTTATTCAGTTCATTATTCAACCAAGGAGTACTTTCCTTTAGTAGTGCAGTCTAGTCATTGTCAAATAATCATTCAGTATTATTTTATAATAACGGAAACAAGAATACTTATTTATTTGCACAACATTTTTTTAAAACAATTCTATGCTTTGGTTAATAGATAATTTGAAAATCCAAACTGGTAAAGTTAATATCCAAAATTAGAACGAGCAGCGATTAAATTTCTATATATCGAATAATAAATTTTCTTCTAATATGAGTGGTAAATATTGATTTTTTTGATTGACCTAGCATTTTAAACTTGAAGCATATTAGTCTGTGAATAATGAAATAATCTATGGCTATAAGTGCTGAGAAAGAGTGACTTTTTGTACCCTCTGTCTTTACGTATTCAAGTTCCTCTTTCAGGATTTATCTATCTGGTAAACAAATTTCATATCTTGTAAAGAAAAAAATCAGTAGTAAAAGACAATTCTAGTTTAAGAACCTACATACAGATGTAGTTTAATGACCCAGCATCTTTTGTATGTCAAAATCCTCAAGAATTAATGGTCTTTTATTTCTAACGATGCCCTAATACTTTTCTAAGGAAAATGTAGTTTCTATTTTCAAACAGTGGTCAGTAATCGTTCTTACCGCGGTTTAATCTTTTAATATTTAATATTTAGCCATTTGTTCTAGAATTAAAAAAATAAATCTGTGATGTAAAATATTGATTACTGACAAAATATACATTTAACATGGGAAATGATTATAAAAACACAATAGGCATATGAAAACAAAAAGCAAATTATTATTTTGATAATGCAAACCAATCACAAAAAGCAATAAGAACACTGTAGAAAAATATCTTATTTTTTTTGTCAAAAAAATAAATCACCAGAAAGAAACATACAAAAGTTGTTTACATAAATTAAAAATTTTACTACAAATTATGATAACAGTTAGATCAATAACTTCCTTGGTGCTGTTGTTGTTTGCACAAAAAGTCTGGTTTATAATTTGACATTTATACAAACCCAAAATTCCAAATTATCATAAGACAATCGATTTCTTAATGGATCTAAAATAAAATTCAGTTGGGAAAAGATTTGTCAGCAAATATAAGAGAAACCCAAAATAGTTAAACTTGTTATTGCCAATTAGTGGTTTTAGTATTTTTTTTTAGTTTATTATTCCATATTAAAGAGCTTTTAAGCATAATACCATTTCTAAGTTATCCATTCTCAGATTGTAAAAATAATCCATGTTTGTATTCTGGTTCAATGATAAAACATTAGCAAAGTAAAATTAAAACAAAGGACTTAAATATTAATTGGTATAATGACCAATTATTGATAAAATATGAATCTATTTAAATATCTCTATATTAAAAATTTTATATTTCTGGAAATCAGTTAGTGGATCATCCCAAATGAATTATCAGTCACTAAGTGATCAGTAGATCATAATTTACTGATTATGTTAAAAACTTTCTGGAGCATAAAGACAGAATTTCATTATTCAACCACTTTTTAGTATCAACAGTCTTTTTATTTTCCATCTAAGAATTCCAAAAATAGAAAATATCGTTAGATTTTATAGAAAATCTAACTCTTTTTTATTAATTAATGTGATTTTTCAGAAAAACATTAGCTATCTATCAGTCCATCACTAAAATATGTTTCATTAAGAGCAATCTTTAATTTTAATAAGAGTTGGCTATCCTATTTTCAAGTCTTGAAAATTTTAATCCCGCTATTTTGTACATTCTCGTTGTTTATGTTGAGAGTGGGAAAAAACATTTTTCTTTATGGCCTTTATTATTTTGTTGCTATGCAATTAACGCTATTACTGATAATGCGAACAATTTTATTCTTTAAATGATTAAAGTCATCAGTCATAACCCACTATTACCATTTTACAACGCAGGCTATTTTAGACTATCCCAAATTCAACTTCCAAGTAGCACTATTCCTATACCTTAATTGAGATTATAACTAAGAATTTCCAGTCTACTAAATCTATTCATTAATGGTTTTTTCTCTCTCAATAATAAGGTTTTTAATATTTTACATTCACACGCTAGTCAGAATGAACCTACTATAGTTAAAATTTGTAAATGTGTGTTGCTTGACAAATCTATAATCCTATTGTCACAATTAGATACAGATATCTGACCTATGACATAAAAGACTCATATATTAATTGTATTCTTACATAATCTAAATGAGTGAAGAAAATTGTCAATCGTTGTTAGCCGAGAAGTCATCGCAGCCGCCTTGCAAGCAAGTAGTTGGTTGCAGACGGTTGTGGGTTCGCCTCCTGGCCTATGCTATGACATATGAAAAAAAAATGATTGAAGAAAATAAGAAAAAAATTAGAAAGAGATTAAATAGAGATGAGATATAAAAAACCGCTCATATTGTAAAACATGATAAGACAAGTCATTTCATAAAAGATAGATGGAAATTTATTTGTCATGGACTCTTTATTAGTTATTTGCACTTACCCTTTTCATCTAAAGGTCACTCTATTACCTGACAAGTCTAGACAGTTTTTCTATAAACACTTTTCTGAATTTAGCTATCACCATTATCATTATTTTTAACCACAGTTGATCTGCTTCAGGATGAAAGCATCTTTAATTTTTCATCTAATTTCCTAATTCTTAGTCCTTTTTTTCCATATCACATAAGCAAACTTTCTTATTTTCGCCATCCATCTCATATATGGGCGGTTTCTTGGTCTTTTGAAATCTCTTAAGATCTGATTTAAAACAGTATCTTTTCAATTATTATTATCTTTTACCAATGGGTTTAGCCTATCTTTATATCTTAATCTATTAATTCTTTCTGTGATATCAATGACATTAATTTGTTCTCTCATGAAATTTACTTTCGATCTTTTCTTCTTACTTGTAACATTCATATATATGCTAGTGGATGGATGTAATATGGCAGAGTTGAAATGATTAATGGACTGGTAAATATATATAAAAAAAATGAAAACCTGTATAAATAGAGTTTATAAATACTTAAACATTTAAAAATCTTTTAGTTTTACTTTTGAAAGAGAAAAAAAAAACTTCATTAAAGAAAATATCAAAACAAAATAAAAAAAGTAGAAAATTAAGTTATGTTCCAGTAAATCAAATAATGTTTTGTTGTTTTTATTTTTTGTTAATGTTTGTTTATTCGTTTTTTAACTGAAATTATGCATTTATTATTATTGTAAATGAAGTAACCATTTTCTATTGCTGATGTTTTAAATAAACTTATGTTTACCAGTAATTAAAATAATTTCGTTAAATATTTTAATAAGTAATAAATGGTTCTTGTAGAGGCAGAACTCTCCATATAGTAGCGCTACTCAGTGCAAGCCAGACTAGTCTGGGATATTGGATGAGGCACTAGCTAGGGATTTTATCCACTAACCTTCCTGCATCGATTACTCTTGCTTGCACTGAGTAATGCTACTGTAAGGAGAGTTTTGCCTCTGTGAAAAACAGCTTGTGTAAGCATAAAGAATGGTGATCATGAGATGTTTGAGGGTTAAATAGAAATCGTGTGACCCTTGGGAGCGGAAAGTGTCATAGTTGAGCCTCACTAAAGGAACAATAGAGCATTATATTAAATTTAATAGCATACTGAGGTATTCAATAAACATATATGCATGGCAATGATGTAAGAAAGTGTTCACAAACGCAGATGTACGTTGATAACCGCAGACACACATCCTTGTTTACTATATTCTGAAGCATACTTATACTTGACCATAATTTTGTAATAGATAAAATTAATCATATGAATAAACATGGATGCAGTGTTTTAAATTAAACATCAAAACAAATTATATCTACGATCTTTGAAAAAGAAAATAGTTGTATATTTTATCAGATTTTACTTATGAATTTGAGATTTAGACTAAGAGAATCTTATAGAGACATCATCCCATCTCTTGAAGTACAGAGATATGTAGAACAAATTGATATCGTTGTCGTGATTGAAAGGATTAAGAGATCGAATTAGAACTACATTGGGCATATTGTGCGAAGATTTACTCATAAAAGTCATTAAATTTCACAATAATTACAAAACGAAAATAGTAATATATTAATGATATACAAAACATATAGAAATAGTTTTACAAAGATAAATGTAATAGTAATATTAGCGATTAAGCCAATGCACATGTGCTTTAAAGATAAATTATAAATGAATACTTTCAATTTTTCCAGACACAAGATAAGATAAATATAGGAAATAGCTATCAAAATTAATTACACTAAAAGAAGAAAAAATATTTTCAAGTTAATCGTATACAATAGATACAAATATTATTTGTAATACAATTACCTTAAAGTTTCAGATAGTTTTTTCAAATATATACAATTATATATGATCATATCAGTTGGAAGTTTTTAGCTAAGCAAACATTTACAATAAATACTTTATGATATAAAAAGGAACAACAATTATATATATATATATACAAATATTAACAGCCTAAAGCTAAACTAGTCAATAAAATAATCAAAATTATCCTCAAATTCACGACTCAATCAGACTAGCCAAAAAATATAAACTCTAAAACACAAGCGATGTATCTAAAGAATATGGTATCCGAGATGATGTGTAGAGTTTGATACTTGTAGATAATCTGGCTAAATTTTAACAGTGGAGAAAATAGAGAGCTGTAAATATATATAGTATTAGAAATAAGAACAAAGATTAAAAACAGAAAATCATAAAACTAGTAAACTTGCAATATCTCTTGAAACTCAAGATATGTATAAATTCTTTTTGGAACATAGGAGACTGCTATGTAGGTATGAACAAATGAATGTCATTCATCCTTATCAACACTTTTTCTCCTTGCCTAAGTTTCACTGATCTTTCTACAAATTTATCCAAACCAAAATCCTATCCAGATGCGACAGTTATCATCACAGACTATTTAGAAAAGCCATAATGGTTTGGAAGAGACAGGTAGTATTAATAAACATGATGAAGCAGTCAAAACTATCACTTATATGGAAGAATTTCATAATGCAGATTCATAAAACCCAGTAATTAATTTGAATTCAACCAATCAGTCTTCACGAATCCAAGTTTAAACATTATTCTTTATTTAATTTTTCCTTTTGATTAATCAAAAATATAATTCTTTTACTAGTTTTGTTTTGGTATGTGATTTCAGATATTCTGTTCTGTCCCAGTTGTTTTTTTTTTTTATTTAATTAATCTTATGCAATAATTGTTTATACTTTTGCAATGATCTCGAATAATCTCTTTATCTATTCGAAATATATATATTATTTTTACTATAATCGGTACATTTTTAATGTTTTGAAAGTGATCGCATGAATTAAAATGTATTATGTTACATCTTTCGCAATGAAAGCCTTCTCTTTGATTTATATGTATGTGTGTATACATAAATAGAATAGCAGAGAAGTTGTTGGATAAAAGGATAGAGGTAGGTAGATAAGTGGGTGGATGGATAGATAGATAAACAAGACAGAAGTAAAAAGATATAAAGACAATAAGGCAGATAATAAGACAGACAGACAGACAAACAGACAGATAGATAGATAGATAGATAGATAGATAGATAGATAGATAGATAGATAGATAGATAGATAGATAGATAGATAGATAGATAGATAGATAGATAGATAGATAGATAGATGGGTGGGGATGGATGGATGGATAGATAGATAGATAGATAGATAGATAGATAGATAGATAGATAGATAGATAGATAGATAGATAGATAGATAGATAGATAGATAGATAGATAGATAGATAGATAGATAGATAGATAGATAGATAGATAGATAGATAGATAGATAGATAGATAGATAGATATTTTTTATTTTCAGGCTTTGCTATATGCTGGCAACTCGACTTCTAACAAAATGGAGGCCAATAAGGATATTGATTTTCTTATCAATTTTATTTTCAGATTACTTTTAATATTTTTGAGCAGTACTTCAAATTTTCATTAGTATGCTTATCTTTCTTTACCACGCAGTGCCAATTCCGCAGAAATATTTTAAAAATCTTCTCACCAAAACTGTCAAATTATTAATTACCTCTTCCGGTGTGTAAAATTAATTACATTAAATCTGTAAAAAAAAAATATTTTGACACTAAATCGCTCATGCAATGTTTATAGGTATCTTAATGAAACTAATGCTAATATACGATACCGGTTTGATGGAGAAATTTTAAATTTGAATTGATTAAAAGCAAAAACAAGAACATCTTTTGGATTCTGGATTTGCAATATTCTATGATTGTGTTATTTTCCCCCAGTTCAAAAGATAATTTCCGTTATGTATTTAGAATTTTTGAATACAGTATTTAAAGACTTTGATCAATAATTTATGATGGAATGAAATTCCTCATCAACTATTAATTTCCATGGTTATTTACATGAAAATATAAACTAGTTTAAATATCTTGGTAGTTTTATAAGTATAAAGCAGACATAGATGTTGAGGAACAACCCAGGCTCCAATGTGATGTTACTGCTTTAAATGACAGAGAATTTCAATACAAGAAAATAACTATTTCAGCAAAATTAGCAGTATATAGAACTGTTGTTTTACCTAATTTATTAAATGAAAATAAGACTTGGATATCCTATTGATGCAATATAAAAACGTTAAAAAAGTTTTATTAAGGATGTTCTTTAAAATTCTAAAAATACAATGTCAAGAACATAAAACGATCAAGTTGTTCAACTTGTTAGATGTGATTCTATATAATTCCCTATTGTAAATTCACAACATTATTGGATTAAGACATGTAAAAAGAATGAACACTGCAATATATTCTAAAAGGATGTTCTATAGATGAATTTGACTACGTTTATATGGGAGAAGTAAGCTCCATCTACATTATAAAGACTATCACAAAACATTCTAAGCAAGTGGTGTATTGATTATTTCTATTGGGAAGATATAGCAGAGAATAAAATATATTGGAGAGCTACAATTAGAGACAGTGTTGAAATATTTCAATAAAAATTCCTGCTGAAGCAATTTAAAAATAGCATTGCAAATTATCAAATAAATAGAAAAATTAGTCAGTACGTTTTTGTGAACATATTTGCGTTTCTGAGCTTGTTTTAGTGTTGGCTGGCTGCTATAATTATGCATTATTAATCATTTAACTAGACATTAATGTGTTATTTCTTGACCAGGTATAAAATATAATCTCAATTAAAGATTGATATGTCTGTTATTGTTTTTTTTTTTAATTAAACATAAACACATGGTATTCTTAGCCAAGTTTAGCATTCATATTTTTTTTAATATTATGTGATAGATTACAAGTTTTAAGAATATCTAAAAAGGGTTGAAATTGGGTTAATGATACCATGTGACTATGTTTAATCTAAAACTGATATATTAATTTTTAATGGTATATGAAGTTGACTTTAAATTTAGTAATGATGTAATAATATCTAGTTTATTAGTAATCTATTTGTCTAAAACAAATAGTAGAAAAGACATAAGTGCACAAAATTTGATACCTAAAAATTATATATATATATATATTAATATTGAAGCTACATTAAATTTTCAAAGTACATTCTACAATCTATATTCTATTTTGCTCTAGGTACCATTCTGAAATAAATATGAATATGTTCAAAAGAGAAGAAATTCAACAAGAAAAGTTTTTAATTTCTGAAGTGCTTTCTAATTTGTAAATTATATCATGTAGGTAATTTAAAATGTAAAAATATTTTTGTATGAGGCATTAAATAAAAATTGTATTTATTATTATTAATAATAAAATATTAACTGCTTTATGGACTGGAATTAAAGCGCTAATATTATTTACCTGCAACAGATGCCATTTTAAAATGAGAATTCACCCATTAAGTTCATAAAAATGTTTTATACAAATGGTATTTGTGAAAAATCTTTTTGTATCATTAATTGAAAAAGTTTATTTAATTAATAATACAACATTAATTGTTGTATGGATTGGAGTAATAGCCACTTTATCGTTCAGGTCTTTAGCTAGTAGAATAATCCAGAGCTAATCACATGATCACCATTTCTTATGTTTGCTTATAACTGTTATTAAAACAGGCAAAACTCATTAAACATATGATTGATTACTTTGGCTTGCAGTGAGTGGTAATACATATAGTGAGTTTCGCCTATTTTAATAATCCGAACTATTAATATAATTTTTTTTAACAAATTGAAGTGAAAAATACTATTCCACAACAAAAACTAAATATTAAAGAAGCTATGCAAACAGTATCCTGTACCATGAAATTTTTTATCTATTCCATATTTTTTCTTTTTAGAATTTTAAATTAAAATTTATAAAAATATTAAATAATTAATTTTTTTAAAGCTGAATAAAGAAATTTACCTATCTATGAGCTTATAAGAATTAAAAATACTGCACAGTGGCTTCTAGTTTTGCAGAACATCTGTTTTGTGTTTGAACAAAGCTGCCATGAGGGGATTAAACCAATCTCACATCAAACATAATAATTTCATTTTTATTTAAATAATAAGATTAATTTAAGTGCTAAAGTTTAAATCTTTAATTTCATTGTCTTATTTTAAAAATGCCTATTTCACCACGAATTATGCATATATAAAACAGAGTTAAATAAATTCTTTTTTTTTTCAAAGGATCTTGTGCAAGACTGTCCCGTATTATTGTTTATGGTTATATGAAACAAAATAAGCTTATATAATTCTGCATAGTAGATATTAAATTATTGGTGAAATTGATCTTATTAAAATAAGACTGATAAACATTTACATTAAATGAATGCTATAATTGATATGGAAATTAATCTCCTCTTGTGGCAGTTGAACAAAGATGATTGTTTGTGAGAACTTTGCAATTAAACATGTGTTGAGGAGAGATTGGTTGATTTCTTCATCATTGTGTCGATTTATTATTATATAATTTGTATGAGGTAGTTTAAAGACTTGATAACACTTCAATATGTTATTTTATTTACAGTACCACTATTTTTTTATTAAATATTTTGAAGACAACCTTCTTTACAAACAAATAAAATCAATAAGAAAGTGATTTCATTTTCATGTTACAGTATTATCAAGTATGGAGATGAAAGGTGTATTATTTACTATAATAGCATTCACTATTTAAAAATGATTGCAATTAATGTTATTAATATATATATAACATAATAAATGTCCGCTAATATTAATAATACAATAAGGAAACTTAAATATATTCCAAACAACGGTAAACAATTTATAATATAAATAAAAACTCATAAAAAATATTTTCGATTATATTCATAATCATTATCAACTCAACTTTCAAAATGGAATCATCTATTACCAACCGGAAACACATGTCGATTTAAATATCCCACAATTCATTAATCCTAACATTTGCTGACTGTCTGTTTATTATCCTATTTTTATACCTACTAATAAAAACTGCCTCTTTAATTTTTCTTTTTTTATTATCTCTCTCTTGGCCTAAAATTTTTATTGTGTTTATATCAAAATCAAATTTAAAATTACAATTTTTATCATGATCATAAAAAACAGATTCAGTATATAACTTGATTTCATTATTATTATCATTACATATCTGTACATTTTTCAAAACTCTTTTTTGTTTGGAATATATTTAAGTTTCGTATATATATATATATATTTATTTATTTAATGATTTCATAATTATATGACATAAATAAAATAGTTAGTAGTTTTTTTTAATGTGTCAAAGTGTTGTCCAGAAAGCGAAGCCCAGGACCTGCTTATAAGACAGCTGTGCTAACCACTCAGACACTGACACTTGACAGTAGTTAGTAGTTTTATGATTAAATTGTATATTACTTTGTATTAATTTCCAACATTTCAATGAAATAGCATCCACCATTGTCAAGGTTAACTTTTCAAAGAAAAACAGTTAGATTTAATGATTTTACTTTGAAAAGTTAACCTTGACAATGGTGGATGCTATTTCATCAAAACATTGGGAAATAATACAAAATAATACATGGTTTAATCTAAAACTATATATGTATATTTTTTAATGTTTTCATGGTTGTATGAAGTTAATACAATAATTTTGAGGTTAAACCATGTGTTAATTTTGATTGATTCTCAATGTTTTGATGAAATAGCATCTACCATTGTCAAGGTTAACTTTTCAAAAAAAAATCATTAGGTCTCAAATATAATGAGATTGAGTGTAAAGTAAAAAATGAGATTGAGTTTGAAGTAGTTAAGCATTCAGAATATGTGAATAACAAAATGTTTATTTCCTTTAGTTTAACCATTATGTTTTTTTTAAGTTTATATTAGAAGAAAAAAACAAAATAAGTGGTCTCCATAAGGCTAGAATACATTGTGCTTCATCAAATCTATTTAAGCCAGTTGGACTCTTTAATATTTCAATCATCTCTCTCATGGTTCTCAATTCATACTTTTTCAAATTAGCAATAATTACCAAAATCATGTTTGTGACCAATTTCTAAAAAATGTCAAGTAAATGCTTCTGATTAAAGGCATTTTTATGTTCATTCATTCTAACATTAATTCATCTACTAGACTGACCTATGTAGATTTTTGAGCACTGTTGACATGGAATTTCATAAACCCTTGGTATTGCAAAAGTATTCTGTCTTTAGATTTAGGGGAAAATCACCAATTTTTGCTAGTGAAAAAAGAAGTCTTTATGTAAAAATTAGATAGTCATCTACTGATTTTATCAGTGACTGCTTTAATATAAGGTAAAACTACTCTATTCTGAATTATCGATTTTATTCTCTTTTTTCTTTTTAGTATTAATGCTATCAAATGCCTATGTATAATGTTTTTTATTGTAACCATTGCAAAGTAGAATATTTTTGTTAGTTTTATTTCTTGAGTAAGAATGTTTTTATCTGACAAACTTAATGCAATTTCATTGAAACATTAGGAATTAATCAAAAATAACACAGGGTTTAACCCAAAAACTATATAATATTGTACCACTACCAAACATGTATGTTACAAATACACATATATAGCATTACATGTTTCATACTTTTTTTAATATATACATATGATTAGTTTTAAGATTTTAAAAATGTAATTTTCTAAAAATAAAAAGAAGTAAAACTCATTCTCTTCTTTTTAAAATAGGTAATAAAATTGCTAAAAATAAACAAATGTAAAATAAAAAATATAGTTTGTTATAAAAGAAACTTTTGTGAAAAATATCTCATTGGCTTTGCAATGCAATTAAGTTTGCAAGATTCCTGGATGATAAGATATTAGATTAATCTAAGCAAAAGATTATATTAATGTGGAATGTAAAAATCAATTAATTAAAGAAATGTAAAATTAATTAAAGGACAGATTTCAAGTTACAATCAAAATTAAAAATACGATAAGGAAATAAACAATGGGAGAGAAAAAAGTATAAAAGTTACATCTTGGTTATTGTTCTTTAGTCAGGATTGCTATTAGTGTTATTTACTACACAATCTGGTTCAGATTATTTATTCAATTCAGAGTTCAGCTATACGGAATGCAGACTCAGAGTTTTAAAGAACTTTAAATTCTGTAATAAACCAGTCATTACTGCTGTGGTCAACATTAATGCATAAGCCACATAAGCCATAGGAGTGTCAATAGGACTTCATGCCTCAAGCCCTCTGACATCAACTATTACACCTGACTCAATACATGGAACCAATTCTGAGATTGTAAAGTAGAAACTGACACAAACTCTCTTTCTCTCTCTTTCCCATTGTTCAATAGAAAATTGAAAGGAAAGCCATGGAACCAAGAATCCAATTTGTTGGAAACTGGCAAACATGAAAACCTAAGTGAAGATACTTGCAAATATATTCTGATCACAGTCTAGACTCATTATTTTAAATAAACTTTAATTAATGAACTATTATAACTATAGCCTAAAGTTATTTATATTTTTATGTCAAATTTAGTATCATTATAGTGTGTCAAATATATGCATGCAAAAATAAATATTAAAGTTTGCTTTAATTGTTATTTTGTCTATTTTCTCTTTCTCTCTTGTCATTGCATCACCAGTAAATTAGCATAGAGTTTTTTATGTGTTAAATAAATGTGCTGGACCCTGAGACAGAGTGTGAGCTAGCCATGACATATTTTAGGCACTGGATTGTGTGTGTGTCATCTGAACCATGCTGACTATAACCTGTGGTTTGCTGGCACCTGAGATTGATCCTCAAAACAAATAAGATACTTTGGATGGCAGGGGTTTGGATCCCACAGATGAGGTTGGCCGTGGTCTGGAACTGTGGTCATGTTATGATTTGCATAGCTCAATCTGACCATGGGTATCGTTGATGGCTCTTCTATCAAGCATATTTTCTTCTCTGCTTAAAGGGCTAGTCTGTTCCCATGTATTTAATGTAATTATAAAAGATAACCTATCAAAAGTAAATTTCTCTTTTTCACCAGACCTGGTTCAAATGCTATCCAACATGGGTGCTGATGTGCCATATGTTGACAAATCAATGTTAAAAGTAAAATCATAATTAAAATTTAAAAAGAAAAGTTTGAAATTAAAATTTATAATAAATGCCAAGTTGCTTGGTAATAAAAATTCAAATTCCAGCTATATGAAAAATTGCATAATAATAAAAGTTAAAATTGGTGAGCATTGTGAGAAAAGAAATAGACAAGCAAATATTAAAAATCAAAATATATTTAACTACTATTAATTATTTTGATTCTTAATATTTGCAATAGTAGTTAAATATATAATGTAATTAAAAAGAAAACTGCAATCAGAAATGATAAATAATTTATTACTGGGGGTTTGGAGTTTGTCAAACATTCAGTTTGATTTTAAAAAAAATGAAAATAAAAAAACCATGTGACAAAGGTGAGGAGGGTTTAGAGTTCATATTGATTGGATGGATTTTTAGATAGAAAAAAAATATGTTTTGTACATGGATTATGGAAATTAAAATAATATTAAACAAATAAAATAAAATGTTTTTTGAGAAGTAGAATGTGAATTTTTATTTAAAATAAAATAATATTTTAGAATAAATATATGACAATAAATAAAATGAAATCTATTATAAAAATTTAAATAAAATCTAAAATAACTGAGTGTAGATTGTATGCAGGTTATTATAGTCATGGAGAGAGGAAAGTGTAGATAAAGGCTGAGAAAGGTATAGTAAGTATAGGCTGTCATGCTGTGTGAAAATAGTATCCATAACAGGTGGAAAGGGGAGATAGTTCTAGGATGAGGATCCAGTAGAAAGGATCTGGACCCATCTGATACCTGGGAAAAGTAGTTCCAGTCCCTATCTAAAATAAAATATGTGCATTGGGAAAATACCAGCATAAGCCACAAATCAGTTCATTGGAAGAAACTTGCCAACATGTAATAATATAACTCATTCTAGCATAAGCCAAATGGTCAGTGGATTAATATTGCCATTCACAGCTATCCCATTTTATCTTCTATAATGCAGACCCATTGGAGAAAATCATGGGCTCATTCAATTGGCTGGTAAAGAAGTTCCAGCATAGTTGATAGATGATTAAATTTTTTTATTGCATAAGTCAAATATAAGCCAAATGTGTCTGCCATTCATGGCATTCAAACACCTGTACACATTGTAGACATGCATGTTGTCCTTGGTGATCATCACAC
Organism: Epiperipatus broadwayi; assembly: GCA_028023455.1. Taxonomy (NCBI): domain Eukaryota; kingdom Metazoa; phylum Onychophora; class Udeonychophora; order Euonychophora; family Peripatidae; genus Epiperipatus; species Epiperipatus broadwayi. The sequence continues at coordinate 915,854 of JAQFVV010006385.1, read as the reverse complement.
ATGACATAATTTGTTACAAGTCAATGTAGAATATGGCCTGGTGAGATAGAGCAGTTTTGTTTATATGCATGCAATTGGACATTTATGTTATAAAAATATTAAGTAAATAAATAAATAAAAATCAAATTGAAAAGTTTAAAATAAAAGGCCAGAGCAAAAACAGGTCAAATTGATGCATTTTACCTCTCAGATGGAGAGGTGTGTGATGTACCACTAATGAAGCTACATGTTACAAACACATATATAGCTTTACATGTTTCATAATTTTTTTTTAAAAATATATGATTAGTTTTAAGATTTTATAATCATAATTTTCTAAAATAAAAAGATTTAAAGCTCATTTTCTCCTTTTTAAAATAGTTAAATAAAATGGATAAAAATAAACAAATGTAAAATAGTAAAATAAAATTTGTTATAAAAGAAACTGTGAAAGTATCTCCTTGGCTTTGGAATGCAATTAAGTTTGCAAGATTCCTGGATGATAAGATATTAGATTAATCTAAGCAAAAGATTAGATTAATGTGGAATGTAAAACTCAATTAATTAAAGAAATGTAAAATTAATTAAAAGACAGATTTCAAGTTATGATCAAAATTAAAAATATGATAAGGAAATAAACAATGGGAGAGAAAGAAGTATAAAAGTTACTCTAGGTTATTGGTCTTTAGTCAGGATTGCTATTAGTGTTATTGCTATACAGTCTAGATCATATTATTTATTTAATTCAGAGTCCAGTTATACAGAATTCAGACTCAGCATTTTGGAGAACTTTAAATACCCTAACAAACAAGTCATTACTGCTGAGGTCAACATTAATGGAACAGCCACATAAACCAAAGGAGTGTCCAACAGGACTTTATGCACCAAGCCTTCAGCCATCAACTATCCCACTGAATCAATACCTGTAACCAATGCTGAGGTTGTGAAGTAGAAGCTGCCACAAAGCCTCTTTTTCTCTCTCATTGTTTGACAAAAACTAAAAGGAAAGTCATGGAGCCATCAATGGAATCAAGAAACCAACTGGTTGAAAAACTGACAATCATGAAAACCTAAGTAAAGATATTTTTAAATATATTCTGATCACAATCTAGACTCATGATTTTAAATGAACTTTAATTAACAAACTATTATAGCTATAGCCTAAAGTTATTTATATTTTTATGTCAAATTTATTATTGTTATAGTGGGTTAAATATAAGTGTGCATAAATAAATATTAATGTTTGCTTTAATTGTTATTTTGTCTATTTTCTCTTTTTTTCTTGTCATTGCATCACTAGTAAATTAACAATTATTTTTATGAGTTAAATAAATGTGCTGCCCCTGAGACAGGGTATGAGCTAGTCATGGGATATTTCAAGCACTGGATTGTATGCTTGTCATCTGAAGCATGCTGACTATAATCTGTGGTTGTCTGGTCCTTGAGTTTGATTCTCATAATAAATAAAATGCTTTGGATGGCAGGGGTTTGAATCCAGCAGATGAGGAGGGCCACAGTTTGGAAATGTGATCATGTTATGCTTTGCATAGCTCAATATGACCATGGATATTGTAGGTGGTTCTGCTGTCAAGGATATTCTCCCCTCAGCTTGAAGGACTGGTCCATTCACATATTAAAAATATAAATTAAAAATTATATTAAAAGGTGTTTAAACCCATTTAAACCCAGTTAAACCCAGCAAGAGTAAAGCTCTTTTAGCAGACCCAGTCCAATATATAATTAATAATAGAAATGAGGAGATAATATCCATGTAAACAGAGATAACCTTAAACTTTTGATGTTTTTCAAGAAATAATCAATTATTATTAATTGACAATCCATGAAACTAACAAGTTTTCTCATTAATCTATAGTAGCTCTTTTATTAGAATTTTTTCTGAATCAAAAGGACTGCTCTTTTACTTCATCCCCAAGTACTTATATGAATTTAAACCCAGAAAAACTATTATAGGTTAATAATAAAATGTGTTTAGCCTCAGGGATTGTAGTAATTTATAATTTTTTGTAAATCTTAAAGGTTAAATGTTATCTTTACTTGCATGAATATTATATAGTATTTTCTACTTTTTATTATAATAACAATCATGGAAATATATGATTCAACATATACAGCTCTCTGGAGAAGTTTAAATAATGTTTGCAGAATCTCAAGAAAGAAGGATTTGCAATAAAAGAGGACCCCTTTTATTTCAACAAAACTAATAAAATAGCTGTTATATGTTAGTCAGAAAATTTGTTTAGTCTCATGGATTGTTAGTAATAATTGATAATTTTTTGAAATATAAAAGGTTAAAGGTTATCTCTATTTACATGGTTATTATCTCCTCATTTTTATTCTTTAGAAATATTTCTTCTTAAAGTGCTAGCCATATTAATTTAAAACTCTTTAATATAAAAAGAATCCATATTATAGACAAAAGGTAAATCAATTTTCATTGGTAGTTAAAGAACTTATGTGAATTACTAAATTAAAAAATGGTATTTTTTAGAATAAATGCCATATTAGTGGGTATGTCTTCACAGTATCATTAGAGACTGTTTATAAAAAACTGCAAAATATCACATGATTTTTGCTTACAACATTTTGCTATGCATTAGCAAAATGCTTGAATTGAGGCAATTTACAGGTTTTCAATTTGGGCTGGTAGCTTGATAATATAACAAGAAAGTAAAAAGTGGCTTCTAGAGGGAAATGTATTAAATTCAAAAAATCTGAATGCACTATTCAAAAATTCAAAAGCTCCTCACTGACAAAAACTATAAACTAGCAATTAGTTTGTGATCCTTAGATAACATAAATATAATGAGATTTAAGATTAGAAAAAAAAAACTGCCAATAGAGAGAGTTTGGAATTTATTTGTGCTCATTTTAATTACATTATAAACATATAACAAAATATCAAATAGATGAATATCAAATGATACAGCACTAATATTTTATGTAATAATAGGAGAGATAAACTTCCTCTTAAATTACTATCTATAATAATGCAATACTTTCTAATATCAAAATAATTTGTGCTACAGATGAAAAAATGAATGCTTCACAATATAAAATAAATTAACTTTATTTTTAATATGGATTCCTTTAAAGCTAAAAGATATTGCAATAATATAGTGAACACTTTAAAACAGTAATGGCTGATTTATTTTTATTCACGATTATTTTTGGATGTTCCAAAAACTTTTTGACCAATTAGGAAATATAATGAAATAGATCATTTAAATTAATGATAGTTTTCTGTTATTTTTCATTAGGTGAACTTCACTCAGCTGTTCTGGTTAAACTCATCCAATAATATTTCCCTAATATCGTTACTGCTGGATTAATGTTTTGCGATAACTGGAAGGATCACAATCACAATCGTAGTTTGTCCACCACTGTTTTAAAACAGAGTTTGGTTTAGTAATTAACGTTTTAAAAACTATCAACTTTTTAATTAGCCAGTGTTGGAAGAAAGATCATCTGAAACATTTATTTTGAATAGTTATCAATTTGATAATGTGAGTAAATTTTTATATATATTAGTGGTTTTTAAAGTAAAATGGTGGGTTTATTCAATATTTAATATTAGATGATGAAAACAGTTCAACAAATAATTAATACTAAAATGACATCATCGCAAACTTCAGACAAATGCAACCCTTTCACTTTTTATCAGTGCGTCCATCGTCTCAACTCCACTATAATAGCCATCTTCTGGCGTCCTTTCTCACTATGCATATATTTTGTAAACAATGTTCATTCCTGAAAAACAAATAAACGGTTTTTAAACAATCTGCAATCAAAATCTGCTACTACTTCCAAAAAAGGGCAATTGTTAATAGTTTTATGTTATCATTTCAAAATTTATCATCAAGTTATCTATTTGAAATATATTATTTTTATTTCAAAACTAATATATCATAAAAATTATAAATAAATATATAAGAATTGTTTCATTTTATTTATATAAATAAATATTCTAATTAAAAACAAAATCAACTAAATTAATTTTCTGTTTTATAATATCAACTATTTTAAATAACATTGCTCTAAGATAGCCGTTTTTAAAAAACAACAATTAATATGCGTTGCGACATAAATTATAACTAACTATTCATTTTGTAAATAGATACGTAAATTAAATAATCGAATGGTTTTGGAAATTGATATGAAATTTATGCATTGGAAGTAACAGAGCGGAGCTGTGGTCCCTGGACCTCAAGCTTCAGAGATTATCACTCGATAACTGCACCTATTCGTGTAAGGCAGTGCGAGTAGCCAAAAAATGTAGGACAAGTCTGGTGGCATTACGTTTTGCGCATTTATCCGGCGTGATGATTACCTTCTTTGAATTTCGGATGTATCTTGGAGATTTTTTTAGGATCCAAAAAAAAATCTGATATATATATATTGTCAGCACAAACTAATCTAGCTCATTAATGTTTTTAGCTAGATAATATGACAAGAAAAAGATTTAAAATCTTACACCACACACCGTTTGATAATTAAAGTTTTCTTCTCTGATTTCATACCGTAGGTAGAGAGTCCGATTTGAGATCGGGTCGTTCAAATTTCTTATGAACTCCCAAACAATAAAGCCATATATCTTTTATTTTTTAATAGAAAAATGTTGAGACACCTTTGCCCGGCAGCTTTTTAAAAGGTGTTTAATATTTTATCTTTAAAAACAAAATGAATACAAGATAGGTTGTACTGATAACATATTTATTTGTGTAATTAACATTGGTATGGGGTTAATTCTAGTTTAGTTTTTATTATATATAATATAATACGTACTGCATTATTTTCAACTTTAAATGTAACCTCCAGTCTTCAACAACGAAATCAAATACTGTTGAAAACTTTTTCAGCATCCCAAAACTTCACTAGATTGCTAATCCAATTCAAAATGAGTTAGTAAAATGGGGGGGGGGGGGCTGAAATACCTATCAACAGTGTTTGATTCGTTGGGCAAAACGGAAGTTACATCTAAACTTGAAATAACATTATATTCATTAATTCTGCAAATATATGACCTGAAATTCTTATCTTCCTATAGGATTTAAAATGGGTCATTAAAATAGTGAAGGTTTAAATTACGCCATATATAAATGAGGCTGGATTTAAATTTGAATTGTAATAGTTTCGCCCTTGCTTGAAAAAGTTATTAGATTTTTTAATCCTGACATACTTCCAGGGAAATTAACACAAATAATCATTCGATCACTTTGTATAAGCTGAAAATGGGCGTCCTGAAATGTTTATCAAGTGTTTGGTTCATTAGTCAAGAACAAAGATTATATATATATAAATTTATAGATAGCAGTCAATACTTAGACAATCTTAATATAAATAACAATCTCAAACTGTTGTCATGGCAACTTCTTTGACTACAGATTGAGACTTGATTGCTCTTGATATTGCGATGGTCTAAGTGTTGACTGATATCTATGAATTTATTTAGAAAAGACCTATCTAGCCTTAAGCATTATTACACTTATATATATATATAATATGTTATGACTAATTCATTATTCTTATATATAATCTATAACTTAAAAACCACCCTGTTTTGGTCTAATGTGACTCAAGCAAAATATTCTGTTTAGTCAAGCATTGTTAGCTGAGAGGTCATCGCACTCGCCTTGCAAACAAGTAGTTGGTTGCAGACAGGTGTGGGTTCGTGTCCCAGCCGATGCTATGGCATATGAAGAAGAAAAAAATTCTGTTTAATAAATTGTGTACTTTCATTTTGCACGATAAATTTTACATGACTGCTGCCTGATTGATTATGTCGCAACTGAAATTTTAGCTAGATTATTATACATTCTCAAAATCTTTAAATTAATATATATGTGTGTATGTGTTTGTGTGTTGAGTATTTTTATGGATTCATTATGATGTAAACAAAAGAATGAATGGAAATATTTCTATGTAACTATCATTTAATATTGATCATCTTTAAGCATAAACAATTTACTCCACTAATACTTATTAGCTCTTTCTTGTCTTGGGTTTACTTAGAAATATAAGAAGGTTCTATTTTTTTAAGCCAAGATATTTTATGGATTTAAATCCATATATATATTTTTTATAAATATGAGAACTTATACATCTTCTCACTCTATCCTGTAAATATTTCATCTCAAAAATCTATAGATAACAAATAAAATATTTTCATGAATTAATTGCAATGTAAACAAATGAATGAGATGGCTTATTTCTATTTTTATATTGGACTATGTCCATCATTTAATATGAGTATTGAATGTCTTTAGAAAAATTTAACTTTATTTAAATATTCCAAATACATTCAACTGTTAGTATATGCACACTATTTTGAGAGGTGTTATTCTCCTCTCTTCCTCAGGTGTTGCTGGCCTGACCAGTGACAGTACTAGCATGGAATTTGAACCTGGACCCTTAGATTCTTGAGTATTGAATTATAAGGTAAGACTATAACCAACTGAGCCATCCAAAGCATTGCCTTAGAATTCAGTACTCAAGAATCTAAGGGTCCAGGTTCAAATCCTATGCTAGTACTGTCACTGCTTATGCCAGCAACACCTGAAGAAGAGGGGAGAATAATATCTCTCAAAACATTGTGCATATACTAACCTGTTTGATGTGCTATTACTAACAGTTGAATGTATTGGGAATATTTAAATAAAGTTAAATTTTTCTAAAGACATTCAATACTCATATTAGATGATGGAAATAGTCCGATATAAAAATATAACTAGAACACCATCATCACAAACCTTCACGAAAACACAGGTGGCTTATTTGTATATAATGATTAGGAAAATTTGTCATCATCTTATTTGATCACTATGAGTTACTTTTGACAGTGTTTAAACTAAACAATTAGCTCTATTAGACTCCATTACTTTTTTGTCTTGAATTTACTTACAAATAAAAGGATGCCATCTAACATTTCTCTAGACATTACATAAAAATATCAACATCCATCCTTTGGTTATAATTAATCTGTTAAAATATTTAGTATAACATACTTAGCACTTTGGGATAGAATGAAATAATATTTACAAGATATAATGAAGTTCTTCTACATTATCATATTTGAAATCCATATATCTTCTTGGTATAAAAGTGTAATGAAGTCTATTATTTCTAAATAAAAGCAAGACAAAAAATTATTCTGGACTATTAAAGCAAATTGTTTAGATTAAATATCATCAAAGATACCTGATAGTTACTTAACAATCATATTGCTGACATTTCTTTAGATATTATATGAAAATATTCTTACTCATTCCTTTATTTGCATCATAATGAACCCATTAAAATATTTATTATGAAATATATAGCTTTCTGGAGTAGATGAAATATTTACAGAGTATTAAAAAGGAGACAAAATTATTCTCATACCTATAAAATGATTGAGTTTAAATCCATGTAACACCTTGGAATACAAATAAAAGAATGTCCTTTTTATTTCTATACAAACTTTAGACAGAAATTATTGTGGACTATTAGAACAAATTCTTTAGCTTAAAAATTATCAATATTAATTGGTATTTATCAAATAGCATGATTACATTTTTTTAGCCATTGCCAGGAAATATTTCCAATTATTTTTTTTGACTACATCATATATATGTATATCATTATCATTGTCAACCATTATCAATCCACTTCATGATGAAGGTTTCTCCAAGTTCAATCCATCTTCTCCAATCTCTAGCCTCTCTTCTTCACACCTTTGCACACTTTCTTATTTCATCCATCCATCTCACGTGATTTTTTTTCTGGGTCTTTTACAATTTCTTGGAATCCAGTTTAAGATTTCAATTGTTTGTCTATTATCATATACAAATTTAATATTTGTAATGGGTTCATACAGATGTAAATTAATAATAAATGATAATGGAAATGAAAAATCTACAACGAAAGTTATTGATGTTCAGCAATCAATAAGATTAGTTTTGCTATCTGAAATAAAACAGTAGCAAACATGTCCAAATCTCCTTTTGATTAATAGCAGCTTGGACAGATTTGCTATAGTTTTCTTTTAGCAGGCAGAATCTTGGTTGTGGATGTAACTTTGTTTATATAATGGAGTTTCTATTTACTAATTATATTCCACCTTTATTGTTAAAATGAAATTGCCTTGACAACAGTTTGAAATTGTTGATTGTTACTGATAATTGAACTAAGTATTGACTGGCTTTTAATGATATATATAGTATACATTTCAAAGACAAATGGAGGTAAGTAAATAATAGAATCTTATAATTTGTTTGAGAATTGTATTCATTTTCTGAAAACATTTGATTGTTATCATAAATATAGATAATCTCCATACTTCCTCTTTTTTTTTATATTCTTCATATCAATAAAGATATAATAAAAAACAAATGACCCCCAAGATGCATTTCGTGCTGAACCAGCACTCATCAGTTGGCCCAGGTCACCTGCTCTCATATATATTTTTATTACATGAAGAGTATTTATCTATGGCGAGTTGTCACATCTTTATTTAAAACTGCCAAACTTGCTCCACTCACAACCTCAATTCGTACATTTTTGATAAATCTAACTACGCTGATCATTAATCATTTATTAAATTAGAGTTTTTCTCTAGCACAGATATAAACTTTAATTTAAGTTAAAGATTATTATATCTGATTTTTTACACACTCACATACATGGCTTTTTACCTTCCTTCTCGTATGCGTATTATCTTATCGATTATTTTAATAATATCCATATTTCCTCTTTCTTTTTTATTCTTCATATAAATAAAGATATAATAAAAGACAAACGAGTCTCAAAATGCATTTTGTGCTGAACCAGCACTCATCAGTTGGTCCAGGTCACCAGCTCGAGATAAGTAAATAAAAATATTTAGCTTATAAAGTAAATAACAGCAACCCCTAGTTTTCTGATTTACTGTACATATATATAAATGTGTAAATAAACATGTAAAAATATTACTAATGCTAATCTGTTTTTTAATCTTTTGTTTGAGACAGTCATGTATCACAAATAACTTTTTGTTTTTCACGTTTTTTTTTAGTTGTGATTTTTTTTCCAACAGAAAAAGAACTTACTTAGTATTTTATTTTTCCATTTTTTACAAATTTGTTCAAAATATAAATTCAAGAAAGATATTAGTCTAAAAAAGAAAATATCAACTTTGTAAATAAAAAAAAGACATAAATAAAAATAAACAGAAATAAGCATTCAAAACAAAAGACTTTATTTCAGCTTTAGAGTAAAAAAGTGTGCTTTAATAATAATAAAAAAATTCTATAAAAAAAATCTTTATATTTAAGACATATTATTAAAGTAAAACTTCAAATAATTACCACAATCTTTGAAATTTTAAAATTCAACTTTAATCAGTTAAATGTATATTTTGTTCAGCACACTTCTGTGCAAAGTATAATTTTTATTTTTTAGATTTTGTTTGATTTTATATATTTAATTTTTTTTAAAAAATACTTTCTGTTTTATCTTTCTATTTTTTTTACCAAGTTCATCAAAAATATAAATGTAATAAATAAAATTCATTCTAAAAAATGAAATTTTGTAAATAAAATAAAATATTAATAAATAAAAATAAATAATCAAAACAATGACATTATTTTGGCCTTCAGTCTAAAAAATTTATTTTAATAAAAAAACATACTATTTGAAAAATCTATGTATTTAAGAGCTATTTCATTAATTCGTAACTTTAAACAATGAAAAAATTTAACTTTTAATTACAACAAAAAATATAGAAAAAATATGTTTTCTGTTTAATATCTGTAAATTGCCAATAAATTTTAGTTGTCTAATTTTTTGCTAAAAAGATATATTCAAATTAAGTCTAAATATAAATATCGCATAATTTTAGATTATTATTTGTGTAATTTTAAACAACTTCATATGGGAATTATTTTTTCATGGGTTTTCTATTTCTAATAAAAAAAAAACTTATTTTTCAACAAATATTTACATTTTTACAAATTTCATTAATATCATAACTTCAAAAAATGAAAATAATAAGCAAGAATAATAAACGAAAAAAAAAAATCAAAACAAAAATATTTTAATCTTTTGCTACATTTCTATCACTAAGATAAGTTTTTGTACAAAATACATTCAGATAAAATTATTTCTAAAACATTAAAATTCAATTTACAATTTCAAAATCAACAAAAAATTGTAGTAACAATCTTAATGAAATGCATTTCTTATTTAATCATACACATTTCTAATTATCATAAGTAAATTTTAGATAAATACTTCTCTGTTAAAAACTAATCAAAAATAAAACTGAATGTAAACATGTATTTACTGAGAAACAAATTAAATTTAATTTTATAATAATAAAAAGTAATTAAATTGTGTCTAAAGTTGCATTTTTTTTTAATTTCAGAAAAGCTAAACATATTAAATATTAACTTGTAAAGTCTGAGCAATTTGTATCTTTGAACTTACTTTTAGCTTTAAAAAAATGCTGATATTTAGGTATTTTATTAAGCATAAATGAAACACTAGCTTTATAGGAAAATAGGTCAAGAAATAAATATTTAATAATTTTTCAAAAAATAAATAACAAAATCATAAATTATAAGAAAACTCAATTTTGGTTTTTATGATGTAAACAAAAGTCTATCATAACAAATGCAGAAAATACTTTACCTCTCACACAGAATAAATACTTTATTAAATGCTGTAATTTTTTAATCTTCAATAACTCCTTATATCTAGTTACTTTAATTAAAACTAATATCTTATTATTAAAATCATGCAAAGCTTTTAGGTTAAAATTTATAGCAGCAATTAATGAAAACAAATTTCTAATATTAAAGGCATCCATTATTGATTGTATCATTACCAACTAATTTATGTAAAATGCAAGTAACACTTAATTACACAAAACAATGAAAAATTATTGGCAGAAAATATTTTTTTGGTCATCAATAAAGATTCTGTTGTATCATGTTTTACTAAAAATAACTAGTATATTCAAATAAACTCTAAATATAAATATCATGTACTTATTAATACAAAATAGTTAATAATTTTATCAAAAGGAAATAAAAATAAACAGTTTGAACATAAATGTTTATTTGTTTTACAGTGGAATTAAAAGTCTATGTTGTAAATATGCTGAAGCTAATTTTGCTTCTTGCCTAAAAGTACTCTCACTCTACTGCATTTAAACTCTATTATTTTTATCTCCAATGGCTTCCAATGTCTATGTACTTTATTTATAATTAATATTTTACTATTCAAATCATCAAAAACTTTTTCAATTAAATTTGTTCTTACAAGAAAATAAAATAGATTTTTTTCTATTAAGAAAATTTGTTGTTTTCAGTAGCAACTAGTTTATGTGAAAATCAAATAACAGTTTATCTTATGCTCTCTATGAAAATCTTCAATATTTCACAAAATTATTGACAGGAGATGCTTTCTTTTTGACATCAGTAAATTTTTAGTTGAGTAATATTTGGATAAAATGTTAATATATTCAAATAAAATATAAGAACAAACCTTATTTACTTATTAAAAAACAAATATTTAATCATTTTACAATACAGAAGTAATAAAAAATAAACATTAATATTTTTTTGAAAATTTTGATATCATCTCAGAGTGGTACTACTACCAGTTAATTTTTGCCAATTCTGGTATTTGTATTGCAAAATTATAATAAATACTTCACAATGATTGATAATGATTATACATTTTAGTTTGTCTTTTTGTTTATAGATGATGAAGTATCAAAAAAAATAGAAAGTTCTGTGATTCAAATCTTAAATTTCAGAAATCACATTCACAGCACATATTCACATTTCACTTGTCAAAAACAAATTTAAAAGTATTTTTGTTTTTATGTTATTTTTACAAATTTTTTTGGTTAATAAATATAAAATATATTAGAATTTGAACTTATGTTGATGAAAAAAATTTATTATAACAAACATAAAATGCAAGCTTTGTTTTTTTTAAAAATATATATATAAAATCCATATTTTCTCTGTATCTGATTGGTGAATATATGTTTGTCCAATGTCATGTGTCAAATTCACAACCACTACATTTATGCAAAGGAAGTAATTCTGCCATTAAATAAAAAATGCTGAGAAAAAAAATTAGTGTGAGTGCTTTTTACTATAGAGATATAGTATATATATTTGTGGTAAAAGTTCTCATCCAGCTGCAGAAACAGCCACAAATGCTGATTTGTAATTTGACATTAGGGCATTCTGTGCTTTCATGATTTGTTAATCCCATAATATAACTTAGATGAATGATAGTCTTAGCAATGTTCAATTTAAAATGTAATGAACTTTTATAGATTAGCATTGTTTAATAAAAAAACATATTTACATCACATCTTACAAAATAATTGTTAAAGCAACCAATTAAAAAAATATTACAAATATATTTTTTTTCATGCATCATAGCATTGGGAAGCGAAGCCGCTAACCCGGGACAACTGCTTGTAAGGCAGCTGTGCTGACCTATCGACCATGAATGCTTGACACATATTACAAAAATGATTGTGTTTTTGTATTCCACCATTAATAAATGGTAACTAAAAAAACTATTATTATTCATCATGATGCTATCAAAGAAAAAAAAAGTTTTTTATTCAGAGGGTATTCCAGTAAATATATCAGATATATTTAAAAATATAATGTTTAACTTAGCTTTATTAAAATTCAGAAATTTATTTATATAATATAAAAATATTTTGTTTAATTTATATTAAATCTTTACAAGAATTATTAAAGCAACAAATTATTATAAAAATGATGAGTTAAAAGCCCAGAGATTTTGTATTCCCTTATAACAAAGACCAACGTATAAGTCTCGCATTTAAAATCATTTGTTTAATTTAAATTAAATCTTTAAAAAATGTTTAGAGCAACCAATTAAAAAAATTGCAAGCTTTTTTTTTTACTAAGCTGGATGCATGTGGTATTTATATAATAATAACCAACAAATTAATTGTTTAAATTTCATTGAGCCAACCAACTTTTACATTTTTTGCTATTCTTTTAATTATGTTACTTGTTATTTTTAATAATAAATGTGTTAAACAATAATTCTACTGTGATAACTATTATTACTAAAGATAATATATATATATATTGTACCGGGTCGAACCGCTGAAACCACCTACTTATACGTATATATAAGTTTTGGCCGGTTTCAAACTCCTTCATAACTACATTTATAATCTTATAAAGGTTATGTGAACGAACCGGCACGTTCGAGCAAAATGGGAGATCTTATTGATAGCTTTAACTATCAACAATGGCCCATCTCGGCTGCTAGATTCAAACCCCTACTATCCAAATACATTATTTGTTTCGGGGTAAACCTCGGGGCACCATCTAGTCTGAAGACTAACATATTTGGGCAGTAGGCTCATAATGCAGTGCTCAAAACAATTCCCTTAAGTAGCCCAGTCTAATTTTAATCAGTAATAAAATATTGGTAAGAAGAGATTGATAAAAAGAATTGACCGACAGATAAAGTTTAAATTTAAAGACAATTTATTTTAATCAACATTAATTTAGTTTAAAGATAATTTACTAACTAACATAAATGCATTATAAACATTTTATAAATCCAATTTTAACACACGCACATTTTTAAATTAACACATGATAGTATATTTTATGAAAAAAGCAAAAATAATCTTTGACATTTTAAATTATCTCACATTCGCAAACATAATAATAAAGCATTTATAGCATTTGAAACTCACGCACACATATCAATAGTTCATTTTATGTATGATAGAGTTCATATAATTTGAATCTTGAATATTTACAGATTACAGTGGTGACTACTACATGTAAATGATAATAATAAAACATATACCTAGGATTTTTTTCTTGTCGTTGGCTACTTCTGTGATGGATTATATCTAACCGGTTAGATTTTGTTTATTGAAGAGAATTTATGGTAATCCATTGGTTTCTTCTTGGAGACAGTTGCACGTTTTGACGGAGGGTTTCAGAGTTGTTATGCTGACATTATTTTACAGGCAGGTTGTGATGATCTTGTTGGACTCAAAAGGCTGAAGCACCAGCGTATATTTCCAAGACCGCTCAACAGTGCATGTTGGTTTCTGTATACATAATAGAAATTGTACTGAAGCAAACTGTCACTGGAAACTAGACTGAATTGCAAACTCAAACTGAATGTCCGATAAAATCTAGCTATTTATATCTGTGAATTGTTTTCATTTTCATATACTCCGGGAATAAGTGCAATAGGTGTTATCGAAATTCCTTGATAACTAATCCTATGAAGTGTTTTTTGATTGATTGTTTGATTAGTAGTAGCTATTTTAAAACGTGTTGTTTTCATATCTTTAATTAATAGTCCACCACTGTGTTTTTAAATACATTTCATTTCAATATTTATTTATTTTTTAATATTATTCTAACACGCATTTATCTTATTAATGAGCTAACATTTATTTCTATTTACCATCGCACATATATACGCATTTATTCTACTAAACTGGAATGAAAAGAGATTTCTAACTTTTAATTTATAATAATAACACTCTTTCTTTTATAAACTCTTAGTTTGTTTTGTTTTTTTTTTTTATAGGAAAACTCCCTCTCCCATCTTTAAAGTAATTAATTGTAACTTTCAAATTCTTTTTTCCGAAAGATTTTGATAATAATTTTTATACAAAATTATTTTATATACATGTGCCAATTTGGCATTGGCACAATATATATATATATAAATTAAAATTTTGAAATGTATTGATTTAATTATGATATTTGCTGTATCTAATGTTAAACATTAGTTCATTTTTGGGATTTTATAATGTAAATAAATATATTTTCACAACTTCAGCAGATACGTTCCTATCTTGCACATAGTAAGTATTCTATTTTATTTAAATTATCTCTGCTGTTTTTATCTGTGATAACTGCTGACTTCTAGGTACTTTAGTTAAAATTAATATCTTGCTGTTAAAATCATGCAGTCTTTTTAATTAAAATTTGTGATTCCTGATGTTAAGGACAAATAGTCACACTGGTGATTTATTTATATGAAGGTGAATTACTAGATTAATTAATTATTGATCTGTTCACTTTTTACCACATTATGGACTATTTTTTATTTTATTTTTTAATGAAAACCTTATTCTTAATTGTATATTTATACAATTTGTTAAAGCATATATTCAGAAAATGAATGTAATCTGAAAAATAAAATAACTTTGCAAAAACCAAATATTTATTTAGACTTCAAGAAAGTAGTATTTTAATTATGAAAAATTCTCCACTTGAACTATAGATTTAAAGTGAATTAAGGTATAGCTCAAGTTTATACAATGAAAATATTTTTTAAAACTTAAATATCAACTTTTAATGACAAAACAAAACAAAGAATAATAAAAAAGTTATTGACATTACATAATTTGTAATAAGAAATTACTTGTAGCCAATAGCTTCAATTTAACAGTAATGACTTTTCAGTAGACCAATTTTTTGCTAAAAAGCTAAAATATTCAAATAAAATCTAAATATAAACATGAAATACTTATTAAGAAAGAAATATTTTATATTTTCACAAAGAAAATAATACACAACTAATAAAATTATGTCTAAATTGATTAGGAAGTTTCAACAAAAGATGATCTTATAATAGGCTATTTTTTCTCGGTAGAAATTCTTCAATCTCTATAAATTATTCCTTTTTATTGCTAACAGCTGCTGACATCTGAATAATTTAATTAAAACTAATGTATTATT
The DNA here is from genome assembly GCA_028023455.1 of Epiperipatus broadwayi. Classification (NCBI taxonomy): domain Eukaryota; kingdom Metazoa; phylum Onychophora; class Udeonychophora; order Euonychophora; family Peripatidae; genus Epiperipatus; species Epiperipatus broadwayi. The sequence continues at coordinate 900,105 of JAQFVV010006385.1, read as the reverse complement.
ATTTTTAACATCAAATCACTCAAAGATTTTTTTAATATCAGTTTTTACTTTCCAGAGAACACATTTGGAAATCTAATTGTAGTGCAAATGTCATAAAGTGAAAATTTTAGTAAAGAGATTAACTATAAACTTTTTTGTTTTTATGATGTAAACAAAAGCCCATGTTGTACAAATTAACATGTTCTATATTAATTGCAGCACCATTTTTTTATTTACTTTCCTTATTACTTTTACAATGCTTCATATAATTACAATGATTATTTACAGTTTCAATTGCCTCAGCAATTTTCTTTAGAAGAAAAAATTGCTGGGATAATCAAAATTATCAATAGTGGGTCATAATTATATAAAGCATTTATATTTCTTATTGTATTACCAAATTCATATAATATTAAATCATCTATACTTTTTATTACTGTTTTATAATGCTTTTATTCCAACCCTCTTATCAATGTTTCTTCTTTCTTATCCAAGCTCTATTTCCAGTATTATTTATCTTCTTCATGAAGTATTATAATTTTATCTTTCTTATTGCATTGCCAAATCCATATAATATTAAATAATCTATGCTCTTTATTACTGTTTTACAATATTTTTATTCCAACCCCCTTATCAAAGTTTCTTCTTCTTATCCAAGCTCTATTTCCAGTATTCTTTATCTTCTTTATGAAGTATTAAATATTAATTCTTATTAAGTGCAATGTCAGCATGTAATACTTAAATAAGGCTAAAACTTTAGTACATGCATCTTGAGTGCTTAATTTATCACAAGAGAGACTTCTACAAAACTAAACACAAGATTTGATTTTATAAAGATAAGAGCGGCCGACTCCTATCTTCAACCTATTTTTCTATATATATATAGGCAAATCTAAAGCATTGTGATTTGGGAGCTTTAGATTTGCTTATATATATATGAAAAACAAAAACAAGTTTTAATCACGTTAAAACCTGCTGACACTTGTATTTATGATCAACAGATGGTGTGTTTTTGGTAAAAACGCCATCTGTTGATCATATATATATATATATATATATATATATATATATATATATATATATAGAGAGAGAGAAATGTGTTGAAGATAGGAGTTGGCCACTCTTATCTTTATAAAGTCGAATCTTGCATTTAGATTTGCAGAGGTTTCTCTTGTAATAAATTAAGCACTCAAGATGCATGTACTAAGGTTTTAGCCTTATTTAAGTATTTATGAAGTATTATAACTTTATCTGTAATATTATATGGATTTGGCAATGCAATAAGAAAGATAAAGTTATAATACTTCATAAAAAAGATAAAGAATACTGGAAATAGAGCTTGGATAAAAAGAAAGAAGAAACATTAATAAAGAGGTTGGAATAAAAGCATCGTAAAGGTAATAAAATAAATGATATTGATATTATATGGATTTGGCAATGCAATAAGAAAGATAAAGTTAATTGCAACAGCACTATGCAGTGTTTACTGTTTTGGGTATTATGATGGTGCTAAGATCAATATATCTGTTCTTTATTATTTTAAACCTATCTAATAATCTTGCATTATGATGCACCATTTTATTTTAACACCATGACCATTTTAAAATTATTAATTAAGAAGAAAATTTTAAGTGTCATCATCATATGCATCTTTAGGAAATTACTATATATAATTTGCATATAAAAGACATTTTTCCGTTTTGATCTCAATAGCAATGACAACTTTTAATTGGTGGAACAGTTTGCCTTGGATGAAATTTTCAATTTTTTCATTTTTGAAAAGAAAAATTGTAATTTTTAATAATTTGTTTACATATTAAAATTTCTTTCTGCAATGCTTTTGTAAAATACTAATTTTAATCTAAAAATATGTGTGACCCAATTTAAAAATTTTTTTTAAAGACAATTCATAAAAAGTTCATTACCGCAAAGCAGAAGCAGTTTTTACTTGAGAACATGTAATATTTTGTAAATTGTGATAAAAAAATTTTTTTTATTTAATTACAGTAAATATAATTTTCTACTTTTAACATATATTTTCTTTTTTTAATCTTTTTTGAGTATAAACATGCTCTTGTATCGTCTATGTCTTCATGGCTTTAATTCACTCTCTAACTACTATTTTTAATGTCATTTTGCCTATTTTCTTAAAGAAAAACTATACTTAATAATGACCTTAAGAGTTTTTTTACTACTATTAAATCAATATTATTTCAATTTAGCAAAACAATGAGATAAAGCCTGCCTTCCAAGGTGTTGATTGGTTGTTTCTTGTTCTCCCCACAAGAGAGCCCCTATTTGATTTTGACATTTCTATTTCATTTTAATTTTGAAAGTGAAAATGTATGTTTTAAAACCTATTTTTACATATTTAGTATTTTTTCATAAAATATTTGTGAAATATCAGTCATTTGAAAGAATAATTCAGATTTAGTAGAAAATATTTACTTTTACATTGACAAATATATATTGTATGTTTTCTGCTGTAAATTATTGTCATCAATTATAAATAGAAATTTATTTTTTTTAAAAAAACTTTTACTCTAATAATCAAATAAATTATTAATTTGCATTTTAGAAATTAAACTAAAATGAATATAGTTTTAAAAAATAAATATATTTTTACTACTGATTCTGTAAATGACCAATCAAAAGTTTGAAACAATTCAATCTGCAATAGGGATTTTAATTACAGAAGGGATTAATGGTAACTAATTCTAAATTTCTTTTAAATTTAAAGAATAAAATATCTAATATTTCATTTTACTAACATTTGAGTAGAAAATATACATCCAATGGTGCCAAGTTCCACTGTTATGGTTACTATCATCATTTATTACTTTATTTTTTTATTTTACAAAATTCAAATATTAAATTTTAGAATGTCTATTATTTGACAATTTACATTTAATATTGATATATATTTAATTGTAAAAATAAAATAAAATGTTCAAATATGAACAAAATTCTCACTAGTGACTTTTCAAATAATAGGGCTCGTGTTGGATTCTGAACAGGTTAAGAAAATACTATCAACTCAAAATCTCTATTATTTTTATCTCCAATAACTATTATCATCTAGATATTTTATTTAGAACAAAATATTAATGTTAAAATCATGCAAAACCTTTTCTCAGTTAAAGACTTTGTTACCTATTGCATTTCTTTAGTAAGTTGCAATTGTGTTGCTGTCTCTTTGGCTTTTCTTCACTCTGGTATTTTGCCAATATCACATTTATTTAATAAAAAACTGGAACTAAAACTAATATTGATTTATTCTTTTAAGAAATCTGAAATGTCAGTATTGGATAACAATTCAGAGAAGCTGGCAATATCACCAATTAGTAGTATCATAATACAAAACATTTCTAATACTGCTGCTAATTGAACCTTTTTATTCTTGGATTTTTTGAGTGCCTTTAAAAGTACTTAAGAGCATTTTACTTTTAGTACATCAGAATATTTATGATCAATTATGCAACATATTTATAAAATATTTATTTTAAACCGAAAATATCAATGATTATGTTTAGAGTTTATTTTGAAATATTTGTTTTTAAAGATATGAGTCAAATAAAACCATAACTACAGTTAAGCTTAAGTTGTAATTCACTGAAAAAGAAAGTTTTCATAAATTTTTATGACATTTTTGTAATTATAAATATGACTTTAAATTTTGAAATAGAATTTCATTGCTTTATGATATCTAATCAATAAGTTATTCAGATTTTAAAAATAAAGTTCAAATAAATAATTTTTTCAATATTTTTTAATTGACAATATAGCAATCATCTAATTTAAAATATCATTGTTTTATGTGTTTAACTTTAATATATTTTTTCTATATTTGTAATGTTGAAATATAGTGGAAGCACAAAATTTACTGTATCTAACTATGTGTTTTCAATTATATGCTATCCAGACTAAAATGTAAATGAACAAACAAAAATATAAATAAAAATTATTAAAATTTGTACGTTTAAATATTCAGCAGCCATTTTCTTTCTCTGAGCCATCCTTGTATAAATCATGTATATTAATAAAATATCTTCAGTTTATATTAAAAGTACAAATATTTTAATATTCCTTTATGATCCTTCCTATTTCACTTAATAAAATATTTTCTAAAAATATAAGTTTTTAGATTCAGAATATTCATTAAAAATTTACATAATTGGGGAAATAGTATTTTCTTGAAAATGAGATGAGTCTATCGTTCTTATAAGAGATAAAAGTTACAGAAACAGATGATATTGGCCAGAGTATATTTTGCTCTTTACTTTGTGTTAAAGATGAAAATACAGTAAGGTGCATGAATAAACACATTGTTACTACTACTACTACTATTGCCACTATTATTATTATTATTATTAATGTTGTTATTTTAAAATTTTGTTTATACTATAAATTTGATTTATAAATATATGATTTATAGATAAAAATGTATATTATATATATATGTGTATGTTTTAAAAAGTAATATATACTTGCAGTTCGATAAATAATGCATATTCTATTCTAATCATTGTTTGTCAACAAAAGGTGAGCTATTATATGATATTTCATTTAAATGTGAAAGGGACTTGGAATAAAATGTAGTATAGTTCATGGTTCCACTGTATTATCTTTTCGAATGATTTTCATTTGTAAAGTTTGATAAGTAATAATTAATGTAAAGATTATCAAAATATGATATAGAGAAATGGTTTAATTGTTAAAATAAAATGTTGCAAATATAATTGAAATTGCCACTAGGATAGTTGTCAAAAAAAGCTGGTGGTTATAATTTGTACTATCAATTAATTGAAAGATCCCTGCTATCAATCTATTTACTTTTTTTATTATGTATTTTTTGTAAAATTATTAAATATTTGTTTTTAATAGGTTCCCAACATTGAGAGTTAGATTTTATATAAATATATTGGCTTTTGGCCAAAAATTAGCCAGCTGAAACTTTACTCATGTAAATAAATAATTCCTCCTGTCTGTATTTTTGAATATTTTTTTGTTGGTTTTCTGTAATTAATAATTGAATTTTAAGTTTTTAAAGAATGTATTAATTAATTGAATTTGAGCTTTAATGGTATGAGTCTTAAATATATACAGGTTTTTGAAGAATTTTTTCATTAAAATACTTATTTTGCCTGAAGGTTAAAATGAAGTCTTCTGTTATGATTGCTTATTTCTATTGTGTTTATTAGTTTTTGTTTATTTTCAAAATTGGTATTTTATTTTTTTAAATAATTTCACATTAGAAACTCTCTACATACAGTAATGCCACTCATTACATGTCATAATAATCAATGAATGCTAAAAGGTTTGTGCATCAAAATCTCTATCTTGTGCCTACTTATACAAAATTTCCAGATTAGTTTCTAATTTGTGTAAGCATAAAAAGTGGTGATTGTGTAATGTCTTAGTTGTTTAAGATTAACTTCATTTAGTAGATTTACATTTCAACAAAGTTTATAAAAAATTAAAAAATAAAATAGAAAAATAAACTATTATTCTTTTTGTAGAAAACTTACTGCTAAACAAAAAATATAATGAAGAAAATTTATAGGATATGCATGTGTTGAACAAAAAAAAAAATCAAAAAACAAGTTAAACATTATTGCACGTTCAATTTAATAATAAAGTTTGAATTTAAATTCAGCATTAATATACTTAAATATTAATAATCAATAAAGAAAGTCATATATCGTATGACTTGTTTTAAGCTTGTATTAGAGTTATATAATGTAGGGAGAGTACCAATAGTTTTATCGAGCTCTTATTGGTAAGTGCCACAAGAGAAAGCATTTAAAATCTCTATCTAGAATTTTGCTTTCTCTTGTGGCATTTACCAATAAGTGCTTGCTAAAGCTATTGGTACATACCCTATATTACATATCTAAGTCATGTTTGTTTCAGCTTAATATTCATAGCACTATCTCTGCACACATTTTTTGTATAGAAATCATAACTGAAATTGTTAGGTTAAAAAAATTGAAAATATTATTATCTATAGATATCATATGCAAATTTCAAACTCAAAGGAAACTAATATTGCTTTGATCAGAGATATATAATGTAAAAAGAACAACAACCCTAATTCCTGAGTGTTTTTTTAGTATTTCAAAAAGAAAAATTGTAATTTTCAATAATTTATTTATATATTTAAATTTATGCAATATGCTAAATAAAATGTATGCTTTTAATTAGATTATATTTGAAAATCTTTGTTTTAAAAAGATGAGGTGTGAAGACTGTAAGTATGTCTAAAAAGAATAGCTTTCATAAACACCAGTGAAGAAATTTTTTGTGATAATAAATGTAATTTTGAATTTTAAAAAATATTCTCATTCTTTTAAAGTGTTTCAACTAAAATTTGTTTCCGTTTTAAAAATAGAATTCAAATAAAAACATTTTGTTCAATATTTTTTTATGAATAAACAAATTTATGAGCAATTATAAAAAGTCTTTTTTTTTCTCATGTGTCATAGCATCAGCCGGGAAGCGAACCCGCTAACCTGGGACAACTTCTTGTAAAGCAGCTGTCGCTGACCTCTTGACCACCATGCTTGACAAAGGGTCATTATTATTACTATATATATATATATTTCAAATATTACTTTTAGAATAATTTTCACTTGTAAATTTATACTTGTAATAAAGGTTGTAAAGATTATCAAAATATATTATAAAGATTTACTGATAAAAATAAAATGTTGTAATATGATTGAGTTGATAATGAACGGAGTTAAGTTCAGCATTAATAATATTTACTAAAGCAATAAACCTAAAGCATGTGTGGTTGAAAATGTGAAGGTAGGGACCTCTACAGGTCTTAACCGCAAGCTTACACATTTTGGTTTAATTAAACTTAAATATTAATAGCTTTGTCAAGCGTAGTTAGCAGAGAGGTCAGCGCAGCCGCCTTGCAAGCAAATAGTTGGTTGCAGACGGTTGTGGGTTCGCTTCCCGATCGATGCTATGACATATGAAAAAAAAAATATTAATAGCTTTTTCTTCTTTATTAATAGGAAATCTGATACAAAAAAAGCTTTAGTTAAGTTATTGCTAAATTTACATTCAAACTTTAACATTAAATGAGCAATGATTGCATGGTATTTTAATGGAGATCCAGTGAATGTGTTTGATGGAGTATCAGCTGATGTCTAGGTTGTGAAGTCACTTATGACAGAATCATTTGTTCAGCAAATATTGATTGACTCTTTTACTAAGCATTGCAGCTTGAAAATCATGGAGATTTTTTTATAGAGAGTTATAGAGAACTAAATTAAAATTAACATTAATAATATTATATATATGTGTGTCAAAAATTATACATAATATAATAATTTCTAGCATATTAAAAATATGTGTTCAAGTGTATCAGTGTTATGAGACAGTGGGCAGAGTGGTGGGTCGTGTGAAAGTCTGTGCTCATATACCCTATATATTACATATATAAACACAGGTATATAATAAGCCTGTGTGTTTCAGTTAAATAATAATCTTGTAAATATTTTTTTAAAAAGCAATTGTAAATAGATGGCAATCAAAAAACTGATACGGTATATTTATATAGTATGTAATAAAATATATTCTACCAGACTATGTAGACAATTATCAACTATTGCGGGTATAAATCTTTGGTACAAAACAATATTTGTTACTTTGCTGAGCTAAGCTTTCGATATAGCGTATCTTTGTGTGTGTGTGTGTGTGTGTTTAGAAATGTACTAAGTAGTTCTTTTTTAATTAAAATCTAAATCAAACGTTTATGTAATTATAATATTGTTTTTATTAAACACAATAACTTTGACTGCGATACATTTAAACAATAATAACCAAGCGGCTATCGTCGTCCATAGCAGTTTATTAAAACTTATTCTAAAATCTTAACATTTAAAATAAATATTACAAAATTTAATGCCCGCATTACATGTTACGCGTGGCTTGGTGCAGAGTTATACTGTTGGGTTATAGAACTCAAGATCCAAGACTCACGGCTCTGTTACTTCGAGTGCTCGAGTTTTTTAAGAATTCCCAGCATTTAGCAAATTACATTATTTATAAGCATGAATATTGAAATTAATACATTGAAAAAATATATTTAGTGAATGCCTATTTTTAAATTAGAGGCGAAACTATACAATACAGAAAACAAAAATTTCTAATTACTTATACAATAACTTTTTAGTCATGATGACATCAGAATAATTATCTTTTTTTAATTTGTAAATTAAAAAGTCTGGTTTATATATTCTAGGATTCTAGATAATAGTAGATTCAATAAAATTAAATAACTGCCTTACAGTTCGCTCTTTCTTCCATATATATTATGATTGTTATGTTCGATCTCTTTCTATTCCTATATAAATAGTGGTTGATGTGCGCTCTTCCTCTTTCTTCCTATATGATCTCTATTTGCTTTGCTCTTTCTATCGTATAAACTGTAACTTCTGGGTTCTTTCTCTCTCTCTTCCTATACAAATCGAAATTGTTATGCAAGGTTTTTAAATGTTATTGAATTTGAATTTTTCTCTATTATTCTCAATAAATATTTAATTGTTTTCATGACGTATTTGTTAATGTTTCTAACCAATATATGATTTTTAGAAATGTTAAAAAATTTTGAAATATAAATAATCAAATAAATTCGCTGACCATAGATTCATTGTTTTTGAATATATATCTCTCATGACAAATTTGCTGTTTTTTAATTTAATTTGGCAAATTCATTAAAATAAAAAGAACTGATTGTTTTATAATAAATATTATAAATATTACTACTTGCTTTTACAAAATGCATTTTAAATTAAGCAGCAGTGGAATCTAGAAGTTAAACGTAAATTCACTGGGCCAGCAAATCTGAGTCTTTGTTGACTCTTCCTATCCTTTCGTTTGCTCTATTCGTATGTATTTTCAAAAAAAAAAAAACATTTCTTTCAGGCAGTAGGCGCATAATCAATTCAGTTATTCATTCAGGTATTGATAGATTAATGGTTATCTAGACCTTCTTAGGAAGGAAAATCATAGAAAGCCTGGGGTAGCTGCAGATGACTATCATATTAGAAATGTTTTTTTTTCTTTCAATATTTCTCTTTGAGGAGATAATGAACCCCCTCCCCCTAGCCAGTGATATATTTAGGGTTGTTTTACCTTCGCTTGCATATGTGTGTTTATAAAAAGAGTCAAACTTTTCTTTTTTTTTCTTTTCTGATTTAGAGATAATTCTCCAGACCAAAATTAATTGTATTATTATTGTTTTTGTTGTTATTGTTGTTATATTATAGGTATGTACAGTTTTTAATAAATGGGTGGTAGATCGAACTACTTCGGCGGCAGATTTTTTTTAATTTTAAATTCTATTCATTATTTCTAAAGAAATTATTATATAAATTGCTAATCTTCAGGTTTTTAGTTATTTATAAAAAAAAATGAATTTCAAAGATGTGTAGGAATAATATTTTATATAAAACACATATAACAAAGAAAACAACAACAATATATATATATGCAGCGACTTTTATTTACATTGTAATGACACATTTATTTATAAGTATGTCTGGGTTTTTTTTTAATTTTTACTAATAAATGTACTTATAGGTATAAGCTTACATTACATTTGCATATAATGTGTGTGTGTGTGTATTATAATGCAGAAACAATACATTATACCGCTACGTTTACTACATATATAACTTCAATATTGATAACAATTTAATTGCTTCAAACTTAAAAAATATTATGATAAATTTGATTTCCGTTTATAGAAATACGATCAAGAATTTATGGACAGTGAAGAGACAAATACGTGGAAAAGAGATTTAATAGACTACATACACGTAAATATGTGCGTGTATGTGTTTTTTATTATAATCACAAATTTTAGATTGGATTCGGAGTAAAATAGCTCACTTTAGCAAATAATTTTTCAAGCTACATATTTTTTTCTACTTCAGCAAACTTTCTAATTATAGCCGCTTGATGCCGGTAAAGGGATTTTCATATCTAATTTGACTCTTTTTTTATAAATAAATTTATTTTATATGTTTATGTAAAACATTTATTATTGATAATTTAATTATTTTTTAAAAAAATTTTTTTATAATTATTATTTAAAAATAGTCTGGAAATTGGTGCGTGAAAGAAATAAAAATATTTTTAAACTTGATTCCGTCTTCTTAATAATTTTATTTATACGTTAAACACATTTAATTATTTATTTTAAACTTTTTCAGTAATATTGCGTATATATATGTATTGTGTTTAAAAAATTAACTTTTAACATTCAAAATGTCTAAATATAAATGCACGTTATTGTTTCGCATTGATTAGAATACGTACATGAATGTATTTATATATACACACACACGCATACTTAATAATCTTTAATTGTTTTATGCGTTACTATACTCTATAATAAAGAAAGGATTTTAAATTCTAGTCAGACTTAAAAACATTGTGTTTTTAATTTTATATGCTATATATATACTTTATTTTAAAAGAATGATGCATGTTTATATAATAAAATAATATTCTTTTATTTCTCAATATTAATTCCTTAATATTTAACTTAGTACATTATTGCAATTTTGTTTATATTAAGAATGATATATCTTCCTAAGCGCGATCATGAATTTATAACTTGTTCAATGTTTATACTGAAACATCTATTACACAAAATTTAACAAACATTTATACGGCGCGTGTTAAAATGCATATGTTTATACATGTGTATTAAGAGATGTTAATAATAAATTCATAATAACTTTGAGCTGGACCGTGAGCGTGGATATTGTGCTCCATATTCAGTCATTCTATGTTTACATCAAACCACGCAGAGCTATTATTACGACCACCGATTTTGTTTTGCTTCAATGATGGAGTGGCCGACGCTAAATCTCAAGGTCCTCAGATCGCTCCAACTCTGTCAAATCCGGGGCTTAAACTTCTATGAACTTCCAAATAATAAAGCCATAATTGGGGGTTTCTTTTATTATCAGTAACATTTACAGGCATTAGAAAGTTGATTTTTTTTTGTTGTTGTTGTTGTTTTAAATTCCTGAATGAGATCGTCTTATAATATGATCAAAATGCTGGGTACGTAATATTTACATTTACCAATAACGTTAAATAAAGATAAGGCTCTTTTTTAATCAGTAGTTAGGTATTCTTATTACCTTCTATTATTCTTTTGAATAAAATGTACCTGTTTTATACCTTTTTCGTAAATACTGTCAAATCTATTTACAGTTGGTCAAATTGAAAGATTGTGACCAAATATCAGGATTCCATTACTTGGCTAAAAAAAAACAATACGAAACTTTATTATTTGTAAATACTGTACTCATAAATTATTTGAATGAATAAAATTCGTTTCTCGCTCTTTTTTATCCAGTTTATTGCAAATGAAAATTTATCTCTAGCAATATAACCAATATTATAACTTTCTAAATTGTAAGTATTATCAAGGCTACAGTTAGACAAATATAATTATATAAAAAAAATAACATTATATTCTTTTATAATTATGTCAATACAAACATACAGAAAATATATAAACTATGTACGAATATCATTGAAAAAGGTTTATGTTTATGTAGAAAGAAAGAGAAAATATTGCACAATATTGCAAAGTATGTTTAATAAGTTAACAAGATTATAATATATATATTATGTAATTAAAAAAAAGTCTATAAAATGTAACGTAATTTCTCGTAAGTCTGGGTATAGCTGCTGTTTTTTTTTTTATATATAATAATTACAATATATATAAACGCATATTTATATTCCCAATTAATTTATTAAAATAATAATAATAATACAATTTTAGTTTTGTATAATTATTATTATCTGTGTTTGATTTCTATTTTTTTTAATTCAGTAATATTGCGTATATATATATGTATTGTGTTTAAAAAACATTAATTTTTAATATTCAAACATATATAAATACATATATATATACGTTATTGTTTTGAGATGATAAATGTATTTATATATACACACTCTAACGCATACTTATATTCCCAGATGATTTATTTAAAATTTTATTTAACAATTTTATTTCCATATAATTATTATTATCTGTGTTTATATATATATTTACTAATTCGTTATTTTTTTAATAAATTAGTAACAACGTAAAATATAATGTAACTTTTCACCAGAAGGATATTTATTTATTTTTAAAACTTTCTTTATAATATTGTATGTTCTGTGTGTACATATATTGTATTTTATAAAACGCTAACCTTTAGTATCCCAAAAATGTAAATATATATATATTATTATTATTATTATTTTGCATCGATTAGAATTTATAATTGAAGTATTTACCTATCCGCGCGCAAATTTGTATATCCAAGACGATTTATTTAAGAATTTAATAGAATTTTAATTCCATATTGTCTGTGTTTGGTTTCTAATTCTTTAATTTGAGCGTCAATTATTTTTTACTAAATTTTGATTTTAAAGTAACTCTACTATAAACTAATTCTTGAATAAAATATTTAATAATAATAATTGCAATCAGGTATTAATTAAGGCGTTTATTTATTTCAATTGCGCTATTTTAATTATTCTATTTTTCTCCATATTATTACACACAATTGTAATTATTATATATAAATATAGAAAATATTTTTATTATTTGTGTGAAAATATTTTTATTATTTTTAAAAAGGAATCGGGCATTCTTAAATATACTTACTATCTCAGAGTAACAAGCTAAACTATCAGTCAAAAGTTCTTCTCTTCATATTTTAAATTGTAAATTAGTTAATTTAATAAACAAGCAATTTACAATTTGATATTTTGTGAATGACAAAATGAATTGTCAATCTTTTTTTTTTTAATTCAAATATGGTTTCAATCATTTGTAATCCGAATACGATTCAGTTTATTATTTGAATACGTATCAGTTTTCCTAATAAAAGTCTACATTTTACAATGAAAATTAAATAAATAATAATAGAATCAATTATTCAAAATTCTAAAAATATTCGAATCGAATCAATTGACATTTTTTTTTTTTTTTTTTTTTGCAATTTCCAGTTAAGTATCGTTTCTGAAACTTTAAAACGTCCTTCCTTTTAGGCTCCGTTTTTACCGTAGCGCAGAGCAATAAATTGTTTAAATTAATGAAATTGAGTGCATAAATAATTTATAAAAAATGTTGATAATAAAATATTTTTTATAGTTTCCGAAAGGTAGTTAAATCCATATTTTATATTACTAATATTATATATATATGCTACAATTTGCAACAACAATTAAATATTTGGAATGACACACTTTAGCCATAGCTTATTAAGCCTATAATTTTCTCCAAGAATACAAATGTACACACAAACTGTTTTGCTTTTCGTAATAAAATATATAGATATTGAATAAAGATAAAGAAATTAAATAATTTTTAAATAATCTATTGTTTATTAAGTGATTAGAACATTTTAAAAAAATGTTCATATTTTATCCGACCCTTATTCAAAGCCGGATTGAAAAGAATGATAAGCTATCATCGCAAATGCAGTTTTAGGTATTTTAAAACCAATAAATATAAATTGATTGATGATTATATTATAACTCACTTTCTGTATTACCTACCTACATCTAACACTACTTTAATTAACTCCAGAGTTTGCTATTCTACTATTGCACCAAACCACGCAAGACTATACACACACATTAGTTACTAGCTATAAAAGTTTTGTTATGAGATAATATAAAGCATAGCAATTTTTTACTTTCCAGAGACTCATTGCAGTCACCAAACTTACTTTTTAGCTGATCAATTAATGGATTAAATTTGTCTACTGAATAATAAAAATAATTATTTTTTAAATAAAATGGAAAAATCAACTCTTGAAAATTAAAACTGTAAGATAAAATTGAAGATTTTATGAGTCAAAATGAATATAATATTTATTTATATGAGATATTGTAATTTTTTATCATTTTGCCGAATAATTTAGACTGTCCATAAGTATATTTTTAATTTATATAGGTTTGTATATATATATACTATCATTTTCCAACAAGTTGTCAAAATTGAAATAATGTTTCTATAATTTAAATAATATAGTAAATATTAAAATTACTAAATAAATGAAATTATTAAGATTCCATATAGGTTGTTTCTTAAGTTGCACTGTATAATTGTAAAAAATTAGTATTATTATTATCATTAGTTGTAATCAATCAATATCGACAGCTCGCCTTCTTATGAATAGCACTTATCCTACTATTTAAGATTTTAAAATATTTAATATTTTATAATACTAATACTGAAATGATTTATAATTGCTTTCTTGCAGCCAAATTTAAAATATTTTACTATTGGCAATCGTCTTCAACCGCTACCATTATTTAATATTATGGCTATCCAGTACAGATATGAAGAATAAGATGTTTAACCAATGTAAACAAAACAAATAGAAAAAATTAAAATAAATAAAAGATAAGTAATAATGTAAGACTCTTCTCCTTAGGATGATTGTTTAGACAAAGTTGTGTAAAACTTTATGTAAATTTTAGTAAAGGTGATTTTATCCATAAATAAAGTACATTATATGAAGTTATGGTAGCTGGCATTTAATTAAACTTATAAATGCAAGTTGTAAACCCACTTGATAAATGTGAAATAAACTTTATATGCTATGTAAACTATGAAATGCAATAGGTAATTACATTACTGCTTCTTAACAAAAAAATATAAAAAGCTTTAAAATGGATACCAGCAAATTGATGAAGATTATATTTAATGATCTTTATATTTTTTTCATATAAGTAGTATTAATATAATTGCATAAAGATGTGTATATATATATGTGCGTGTGTGATTTCTCCAGATGTTAATAACTATACTAATTATGAAGGTTTTTATATGTCAAATTCTTCCTGGGTAGAATATCTAGACAATAGATAATTTATTATCTATTGTAATTTTTATAATAATTTTTATATTTGCCTTTTCTCCTATATTTAATTATCTTATATTTCTTCTCACTTTTTTTTTACTTATTATGGATAATTTTTTTATGCTTTGTTATTAGTAACTTTTTGTATGGAATAATCAACATACATGATGATGATGATGATGATAATAGGATTGCTCAATAGCTAAGCGAATTTCAAGTAGCATGGGAAAAGCAATCAACTATTTGTTTAGTTTGTTGAAAATCATAAATAGTAATACAAATGCTACTCATACTATCATCAGGAGTCTTTTTCGACTTGTCGGTATTTAATAAAAAAAGTAATAATACAATCAGCTGATAAGCAAAAACTTTCTAAGGAATACCACAACTAAAAAGAATGAGGGTGGGGAGATTTTGAATATGCTTATTTGAGATGGATTTGTGTCTTATCTATGATGTGAACTGGGCCAACAGGTATTCTTGAATCTTTTAAGTTGAAAAGATGCGAGTCATAATTAAGCATCCAAAAGAAAGAAAACTCTTAAAAAGATGTGAAACCATAGAAACGACAGCATCGCTTTTTAATGGACAGGTGGCTATTTGTAGATAACGGTGATCAGGTTGAGGTCAATAAGGGAATGTGCAGAGATTGAATTTTTTAATGGTCATTTTCTGTACGAAGAATGATGCATCAAGAAAAGTAGTGCACTACAGATTCTCCCGAATAAAGCTCCTTGACCTTGGGGTCAACATGGCTTCCAAAACTAACCAGCATTATTTCACTTTACTGCTCTTTTAAAAAAATAATAATTGTTCTCAATAATTTAATTCATTTTTTATATATATAACATTTTTGTAAAGGGTGTTTTATATTTTTAATTACGCTTATAATATATGCGTGTGTTTGCATGCACATATGAAATATAAATGTTAAATAATTTCCTAATAAATAAAATTATTGACTTGAACTAATCTTTTGATAATGAATATAGTAATCGTAATAAAGCATTCGATCTGAGTGATGTCTACGCGTATCAAATAAAATATGTGCGTGGAAGGGACGATTTATTTTACAATATTCATCTTTACGTGAATATATATATAATTGAATGTTTTAAAGTAAAACGCAACACATTTCTGCATAAACCGCAAGTTTTAGCTAATAATATTTATACAAAAATTGTATGTCGATATACCGTTATAGAGAATTCAATATTTAAATAAAATATCTCTTTATAGCATCATTATAATAACTTGCACGTCGTTAGTAAAAATAAAAATTTAGAGTTAAATAAATGAAATAAATATAAATTGTAATTTTAATACCTCTAACTAAATTTAAATTATGAATTGAAACAATACAATTATTATATACAGTAATAGTGCTAAAGATTTTGCAATAAAAAAGCAATTAGCCGTAAATTAATTGGGATATTTGTTTTATTCCCCCATCTCCCAATCTTTACACGTTCCTTGGTGCAGTAAAAAGAAAGGTAATGCATAATAATAATTAGAGAGTAATGCAGATTTGAACCGAGAGTAATGCTACATCTAAAAAATCGGGCATTCTACAATTTACTTTATTCCGTTTATGCGGTTAAGATCTTAGCAATTTTATTTTTCCGCTTTTTGTAACATATCTATATATATAGTACGTTTGAATATTAAGTATTCTGCCCGATGGCCAATAAACTAACTAAGAAATAACATTTGCTATTGTCTTAATTGATTATATTTCAATTTTCCAACTTCAGCATAAACCAAAATGATTTTTTTATATCATTAAAATATCAGTATTAATAATCAGCGTTATTTATTTCGTCTAACGTTTTCATCTACTAATTATCTTCCAAATTGTTCACATAATAAAAATATTTTTGCAATAAAAATTTATATACAGAGTATATACGTATCTGTACAGAGTATATACGTATACAAACTAAAATCCAACCGCGCATATTTCTAATTCCTGTATCATTCTTTAATATTAATAAAAATTAGATTATTATACTTAAATATCAAATATATATGTATTTACAAAATTACATTTATAATATATATATTTCCTCTATGCGGTAGCCGTGAATGCGTAGAATATTTTATTTTCAATAAAAATAAATAGCTAACCCGAATATATTTTTTTCCAGATTTTTATATTAGTGTGTTTACATAAGAGAATGAACATTTAATTTAATATTAGATTTTTTTTTACTATGTATTAACAAACACACACACCAATAATATACCCTTTCTATCTCACATACGCATCATTTGAAAAATTATATTAAATCCCAATACTGAAAGATTTAAATCATTTGATCGTGTATGAATTGAATAATATTTAAATATGTATATATATTTTTAACTACTTCTATGATTTAATTTCTACTTAATGCAAACAATTGAGATTCAAACGTCAAACGACTGCCTTTCGCTTATACGTGTACAGGGAAAGAAATAGCTACTTACTCTCGTACCAGGGTGTGACCTTCTGCCCTTGTAGCAATATGGCGAATTTTAGTCTCATTTTACTGTTATTTTTATCGTAGCGCAGTTCAACACTGCAAAATATAAGCTAGTTCATTCTATCCGTGCTCACTTCTTTCCAGATCGTTGAGTGTTTTCTTCTTACTCTGTTTCTCTAGTTAATGTAGTTTTTCTAAATGAATTTTCTATTCGGCAGCCTTCTCTCTAATTATACTCTATTTTATTACGTCTTTATTTTATTTAACAAGTTAATCTTATTTTTTGATCTTGAAATATTAATCAAAAACGATTTTGTTAAACTAGTTAGTAAAGGCGTCTGAAGTTTTTAAAGAGTAACTCGTAACTCGCGGAAGTTAAATCAAATTGTGTAAAGTAATTTTTAAATTTAACCGGTAAAGATTTTCCCCCCAGAAAAATAAAGACTAAAAATCGACCCGGACATTTGAAAAGACCATCAAGGGTTGCTTTTAAAAATGAAAAACTGTGGAAACTTTCTTAATATATTTAATCATACAAATTCAATTATAACATAATTACTTTTATTATATTTTAATAATTTTAAGCATTTGTTAAAAGATAGGGGTTTTTCTCCCCCATCGAAAAGAGGATGGAAAAAAGATAGCGCATTTTAAATGATGTCTGCTCTTTATTTTCAAATGCATTAATCTTACTCAGACAAGAGACATTAGATTAACGTTAGTAATTGCAATTAGATGATAATCTATCAATATTTATATATAAATTTTAAATTGATTATTGTACGTTAGATGATCACTTTATTAAAATTATACTTTGGAGGGAGAGGGGGGGTGACAAAAGCTAATAACATATTTTAATTTATTTTTTAAAATTTTTTAAATTTATTTGATTTTTCAAGTTACAATTAGATATTTAAATATGTAATTATTTTTATCATTATCCTTATTATATTTGAAGAAAAATATTTTAGCTTATGAATATTTATAAGACAAAATTCTTTTTTTATATTAAAAAAAAAGAAAAAAAATACATTTTATTTGATTTATATATATATTTTTTTTCACATATAATTTAATAAGCGTATTGTAATCGAATTCAATTTAAATACAAAAACTTTTATTTTACATATTAAATTTAATTTAACAATTTTTAGTAATAATACTAAAGGAAAAAAAGATAAATAGATAAACAAATTGAAAAACGATAAGGGAATGAATATATAAGCAGAAAATCAGATAATTAGGGGGAAAAGGAAATATAAATTGTTTTAAAAAATGAAAAGAAAAAGATTGCCAAGAAAAGAGATTATGCAATAAACGGTTTCATCAATTGAAAACGTTAATAAAGTATAAAAACAAAATCATTGGATAATCGCTCAGGAGGTCAAGTGCCATTTAGGCATTGAAATCTATAGATTTGCTTTCCAATTCCTTTAACTGCACAGTGTATAAAGATTAGCCAAATAAAAGAAAAAAAATCCAATTTTGTTACCATATTAATATTGTTTAAATTCATAACTTTTAATTCGCAGATTTCAACCAGACTAGACATTTCCAAATGATTGCAAATACAGAAAAATGAATATACATATATAATAGTTTGGCCAAAGAAATGGAATTATTGGTTTTTGCAATTTCGTGAATAGAAGAGAGTTTATTTAAAGAATTAAAAATTAAAGAGTCACTTCTGATTCTCTAATATCACATGATTCACCCACCCACCCCGCAACTAATTCAATGCTCACTTTAATGTTCAAAATCATTTGATTTGCCAAGTAACTGATCATAAAATAAAAAATTAAACTTTAGCCTAAAGTTGATTCACAATACCCACGTATTAGGGTTAGATTATGCTAATATTGACTTTTTTTTTAAGCGTAACAAAAAATATGAAGCTGTCCTAAAAAATGTTAATTCATCTTTAATATGTAAATTCCCAACCACTTCGAGCAATTCCCAAAACCTTCAGCATCTATTTATCAATATTGGAAGATAATGGATGAAATTAATCATAGAATTAAACTTGGTTTGGAGCTTTTTATAGAAATAACATAATACTAAAAGGGAATATGTATATGCGTTTGAAAAAGAAGATTTTTAATAAATGTGTTTTATCAGTTTTTACTTGTGGATTTAAGACTTGGACACAAAGACTTCAGACCATTCAAAGAAGTATGGAAAGATGCATGTTAGGAGTAACAAGAAGAGATGGAAAACGCAATATATGGGTAAGCAAACAAATGGATGTTACTGACATCATTTAAAAAAATTAAAAGACTGAAGGGAGTTGGGCTGAGCATATTGCTAGAAAAGATGATAATAGATGGAAAATAGAAATCTTAAACTGGATTCCAAGAGATTGTAAAAGACCCAGAAAGAGACCACATATGAGATGATTGGATGAAATAAGTAAGTGTGCAGGGATGGTGTGGAGAAGAGAAGTTAGAGATCGGAAAAGATGGATTTAACTTGGAGAGACGTTCACCCTGCAGTGGATTAATAATAGTTGATAATGATGATGATGATGATCAAAATTATAGATACTTTCTCAAGTCTAGATAACTGCGAGATTGCTTAAGATTTATAAATTTTCCATTTAAGTTATATGCTGCTCAACATTATTTGTATTTATTGAAGAAAATTAAATTAATTAATGCATATATTTTTGGTCTCGTTTTATTTAAAACAGTCATTTTAATTAAATGTATGATAATTTTAAATCAGCTATTCTAATTCCAAAAAATGAAAAAAAAAAGAAAGAGCTACTCTAGAAATGATTTTTGCTTGACTCTACAAACTAATCTGTACATAATAATAATAATAATAATAATAATAATAATAATAATAATAATAATAATAATAATAATAATAATAATAATAATAATAATAATAATAATAATAATAATAACAACAACAACAACAACAACAACAACAATAACAACTTTCAGTATATATGCCTTATGGTGTACCAGATATGCTTTCACTTTAGGAAACAATCCAAGAAGACATCCTAACATATATCACAACAAACTAGAAAAACTTAAGGAAAGGGACAATCTTCTAGCACCACCGGACATTTACGCTGCCACTTGGTCTCTATCTAAAATAAAAGCAGCCTTATAATGGATAGACCAAATACAACCACTGAAATGAACTCATAATAAGAACTGAAATATCTAAAAGGTGTGAACTACAAAAGACTCTAATGGTTAAAAAAACAAAAGTATATTTTTTGTGTTTCAAGATGTATCCTAGAATATGATGTTTTATACAATGTATTACTTGATAAGAATGTAATCTTTTTTTTGCCTAATAAAGTTTGCTTTGAAATATATAATAATAATAATAATAATAATAATAATAATAATAATAATAATAATAATAATAATAATAATAATAATAATAATAATAATTCAATTCTTTATTTATTTAATGTACATATCAACAACATTTAGCCAATTATAGATTGCACAATAATGTCATTATCATATACAAATCTAAATAAGCATTAAAAAAACAAAACAAAACAAAAAATAATAACAATAAAATAAAAAACAATAAAATTCACAAATAAATAAAAAGGCCATATATCAAATGAAATTAAGGATAATATTTTTTTATGAGGACTTTAGTGAATTGTTTAAAATCCAGGTTAAAAACATCATCATTACCACAATCTTTGTTATAAGTTCTAGGTAAACTAAATAAAGGGGAAAATCTCAATACATCAGATTTACAAATTTTCAGTTCAAAAATATTGTGAGTACGAGTATTATAATTCTGTTTCTTAATCTCCTAAATTAGAAAGCAAATTAGATACAGAAATATTCTGGGAAATAAATTTATGAAGAAGCTTGAGATCTCTTGTTTTTCGTCTCAGCAGTAAATCAATATAGTGTTCATTACCTAAACTATTCAATTTTGCAAATATGTCAAAAACAGACTGAATTCTTATGATATCTGTCCTGTTATGAGGATTCCATATAATTGAACCATACTCCAAGATGGGAAGAACTAAGGATATAAAAAGTTTAATCTTTGTAAATTTATTAAATGCTTTTCCATATCTGTAAATAGCTCCTACAATTTTAAGAGATTTATTCACCATAAAATTAATGTGATTATGAAAAGACCCATTATTGGAAAATATTATTCCTAGATCTCTTTGATGATCATTTGTTATAATTTTAGAATCACCAATATAGTAGGAAAACCTTAAGATTTCAGATTTTCTAGAGTAAGAGACAATGGAGCACTTATCCATATTTATATCTATATAATTGTATTCACACCAATTCAAGAAATTATCTATATCACTTTGAAGTAAAAAAAAGTCATTAATAAAGTAAATATGCCTAAAAATTTTGCAATCATCTGCATAACACAGAAGATGTGAAAATTTAATGCATGTTTTTAGGTCATCAATGTATACATTAAATAATAAAAGTGCAAGAACGCTGCCTTGAGGCACACCAGTGAAGCAATAATATGGTAACGACAATTTATTATTAAACCTCACACAAGACATTCTATCCTTAAGAAAAGAATCAAACCAATTAATTAATAATTTGGAAAAACCTAACCTACAAAGCTTCTGAAGAAGAATTTTATGATTAACTCCATCAAAAGACTTGGACATATCAAAATAAACAACATTTAACCTAGATTGATTCTCAATTGAGTTTGAAATGTGATCAAAAATAGTTAGCAAATTTGTTTCAATGGACCTATTAGGCAAAAATCCATACTGCTCTTGTGCCAAAACCTTAGAGATATCCAAGATAATTTTATTATATAAACATCTTTCAAATATTCGAGCAACAGTGTTTAGAATTGAAATAGGCCTATAGTCACTTACCAAATCTCTAGATCCTTTCTTTAAAATAGGAACAACTTTAGCAATTTTAAGGGATGTAGGAAAAGTACCATTTGCTAAAGAGCAATTTAAAATATGCAAAAGAGGTGATGCAATGTATTCAGCACATCCTTTATAAATGGAAGCCGGAATATTGTCAAGGCCCACACTAGAATGAAATTTAAGCTGCTTAATAGCAAAAATAACATCAGATTCAATAAATGAATTAAATGTTATCCTTTCTTCAACTAGATCATTATTTGCAGTTAAATTAGTAAAAGAATTAGATTGTTTAAAAAGCTCTGAGAAATAATGAGAAAAATCATCTGCGTTTAGATTAGAATTATTATTCTGTAATTTTTTTTTTTTTTGTAATACCTAAATCCTTAACTAGAGACCAAAATTGCAAAGGATTATCAGAAATATGACTTTCAGTATTTTGTATAAATTTTTGAAAATCTCTATGATATATAACCTTTGACAATCTTCTATAATTAATAAAATTGTTATAACAATTTAAGTTCTTAATTTTCCAATATTTACTATGATGAAATGATTTCCTTTTAATAATTTCTTTAAGAGAGACTGAAAACCAGAGAGGAAAATGGTTAGTTAAAAAAAATTTCTTAGGAATATATTTGTCAATTAGTTCACTAAATGATTGTTCAAAAAACTTCATACAGAAATCTACATCAGATGAAGAATACAAATTTTTCCAGTTAAAATTAGATAATTGTAAACAAAGACCCAAATAACTTTCTTTTTTGTAGTTTCTTTTCATAATTTTAAAAGAACAAAGTCTATTAAATTTAATATTAATACAAAATTCTAAGGGAGGATGATGCAAGTCAATGGAAAAAGGAAGAGAAGAAGTAGCTAAACATTCAATTTTAGGAAAATTACTAAGAATATAATCCAATGTGTGATCATTAAAATTGGTGTATGGATTAAATCGTTTTAGATTTAACAAATTGAAAAAACTAATCATTCTCAATGCTTTAGGTGAAAAAGAGACTCAATCTATAATAGTAGTACCTGAATATAAATCAGGAATATTAAAATCACCAGTAATAACTATATATGATTCGTATTTGATTAAAAAATCTTCAAGAATTGAAAGAAACTCATTAAACTCTAAAGAGGATAATGTTGGCTTTATGTAGATAGTACCCAAAAGAACCTTGACATTATTTTTCAAACATATTTCACACCATGTAGCTTCACAAGATGATGATGAAATAGGAATATACCTATGTACAAAATTATATTTAAAAGCAATGAGCGTGCCTCCATCTTTGGAAGCAACATCCGAAGATCTATCTGTTCGAAGTACTTTATATCTATTGTCCATAAAAATATCATCTGAAATGTATTGAGTAAGCCAAGTTTCTGAAATAAAAACAATATCAAAATTTTTAGTACTGAAGAATTGCTTAATTTTTTCAGTCTTAGTTCTCATCCCACGAATGTTTATGTAAAAGCAATAAAGTCCAAACATAATATCAAAAAATAAATAAAAACAAACAATAATCAAGAGGAAAAAAATGCTAATAAAGGACGATATTGGCAAAAGAAATCAAAGAAAATAAATAAATACCACTAAAGTCAAAGAAAATAAATAAATACCACTAAAGTTTTAATGAATTAGCCAAAGTTCCATGAAAAAGTCCAATGGAAGCACCACGAGGCCATAAATTGGAAGAGATTAAATCATTATGTTTATGAGCAAGAGTAGATATATAAAAGCAAGAAGACTTTGAATTATACATATTAATTTCATGATACACGATCCTAGTTCTTAAACGTTTTTCAAGAAATAACTTAATATTATATGAATTAAGACTCACTGGCATATTAGAAACAAAATATCTATTGCATTTTATATCAATATTATTATTAATATTTTTATGAATTTTAGAAATACCAAACCCCCTTTCCACAGAAAAATAAGGTAGTCTACCTTTTTTACCAGAAGTTGAAAAAGAGTATCCCAAACCATTGCCCACATTAACTTCATTATCAATATAATTGTTGTATTTAGAGAAATAATAATAAGAAGAAGAGTCGTAGTAGTAGTAGTAGTAGTAGTAGTAGTAGTAGTAGTAGTAGTAGTAGTAGTAGTAGTAGTAGTAGTAGTAGTAGTAGTAGTAGTAGTAGTAGTAGTAGTAGTAGTAGTAGTAGTAGTAGTAGAAATAGTAGTAGTAGTTCGTGTAAACAATCTGTTCCTTTTTTGTTTACTTGACATGGCACTTCTTCTTATAAAGTAGGATTTATATATATATGTGTGTGAGAAATGTCAATTGTACTGCATCCTAAATTATGCTGTTAAATATGTAATATTCATAATATTTTAAACTTATTTATGGTCTAATTAATTCTAAAATGTTACTATAATTGACCTGTCAAATTCCTAAATAATCACCCTAAACAAATTTATAAACAATGTCCACTTTCTTCTAATAATGTCAATTCATTGAGTGGGTAAAAAATGATTCCATTTACCTGACCCCAGGTTTTTAATTGGTGAATGAACTACTGCAACAATTTGAAAATGTAAAACATTTATATTACCAATGATATTTATAATTATTAATCTGGCCACCTTAAGGACATTATTATTATTAGAATTTCATCTAGGTTATTTAAAACTGCTAGTTGGTTGGATTAATAATTACAAAAATCGTTGCTAGTAAAAACGTTTCCCATTTTTGTATTATCGATTGCTCAGTTCATTTATCATTTAAGAATCTAAAAATAAAATAAACGTGGTCATTTTTACCTGACCAATGAATTGAGATCAATATGAGAAAGTGGATATTGTTTAGGAATCTGACTGTGAATCATACTAATATATTTAGACTGAATTGCTTTGAAAAAATTATTACTGGGCTAAAAATTATTACATTTGTATAACCACTAAAATAAAAAATACCCCAGTAGTTAATTGTCTGGTAATTCATACCAAGATTGAGCCCCAATATTTGAGTCAAGATTCATGGGTTTAAGCCCCAGAGAATGCCTCTCCATCGCTACATTAAACATGTAACACCTAATAGGTATTTAAAAATTGCAATCTGATCAAATTTAGTTCGATGATTTTTTTTTTTCAAATCAAAAGCAAGTTTAGATATTATTTTACATATCTGGCTTATAATCAATCAATCTAGCTAGCCCTATCTATCTTTTATTAGTATAGAGTAAATATCGTATATTAATCTAGTTTAATCAAGTGTATAACATTGGAGTACCTTAAAAATATGAAATATAATTGTAATATAACCCAGGATTTCATCACTAAGGGTTAAGATCTGAGCCCCTGTCCTTTTTATATTTTTATTTATAAACTCTGACAATCTTTACCTTTTTATTAGTATTTAAATGACAAATTAAAATATTTCATATTATTTGATAGTATTTTGGGCTGAAAACGTTAGCAATGTTTTTCAGTAAATACTAAAATTTAAAGGAGTTATTGTAATCTATTGGTCATGTAATTTTCTAACAATAATAAATTTGTAAAGTAATTATTTGGCGTCTTATTCGTGTAAAATTTTACATCAAAATTAATATTTGTTAAAACTTCTGCTTGTAAAATATATGTTGGCATTTTTAATAAACATCTGGATACACCTGCAACCATCATATATGAATGTCTATATTCTCTATTTCAACTAATTCTATAAATTACATTATTTCTATGACTTTTATACCTTGTCTTCATTAAAGAATATGGATTGCTATATAACAGAATTAAAGCAAAATTACTTAAAGAGCGAATTTTACAGCGAGTATTGTGGAACCAGAAATAGTATGTAAGAAAAAATTGAATTTATAATGTTAAAATTTGTTTAGAAGTAAAAAATAATAGAATAAACAACCGTAATTAAAAAGTCAATATTCATAGGGTCAATCAACAAATTAAAATTCTTCCAAATATTTAGGCTGAAAATCCAACGTGCTTGTAATAATCACATGACTAATCTATAAAGTCATTAACGACATTTAAAATGTTATAAATATGCTGATGAAAACTATTATACATTTGAAAGCCTAGCAAAGTAATATACTTTTATTTATTTAGAACGTAAATATTTATTTTAACATATATAAAAAGACGGAGTTCTTTATAATATGGCCATAATGAATCTGC
Source organism: Epiperipatus broadwayi (assembly GCA_028023455.1). Classification (NCBI taxonomy): domain Eukaryota; kingdom Metazoa; phylum Onychophora; class Udeonychophora; order Euonychophora; family Peripatidae; genus Epiperipatus; species Epiperipatus broadwayi. The sequence goes on along the minus strand of JAQFVV010006385.1, from coordinate 873,741 downwards.
TTTCCATATCTACAAACTGGGTTTAAACCTGAGCTAGTGAAAAAAAATGTCCAAGTTCTACTTTAGATTTAGAATTTTTTTCAGATCTAACCATTTTTTAATCAACTCTGCGAATCATTTAATGCTGGTTGGTAAATGGGTATCTATCAATTATTAAATAATAAAGCAAAGATAAAAACTTATTCATATTCTTATCATTCAGCAATTGGTATGCTTAATTAATAATGGGAATTTCCACTATTTTTTTTTTTGGAGTGTTATTAGAGATATCATTGTCCTATAGTGAGTTATTTAAAAAGCTTATAATTCAATTAACTGTAAGTGCTAGGAACTCTTAGATTAAAAAAGCTTAAGTTTTGGTGTTTGTTATAATATTATACTAAGCCACTTTCGATATCTTGGACAATCATTGCTATGAATATGATGACATCAGTTCAAAATATCTAACCTAGTTTAGCATAATATTATAACTTCTTAGGCTTATAAGTTAATTGCATTACAATTTGTCTAAGAAAAGTTAATTAAGGAATATATAGTATTTATATATGTATATATAATTAAAAGGCTTATTTATTACATGTTATCAAGTTGACATTAATTTATGGCAATCATATGAGTAATGTCTGATGAGAATCCACCTTTCTTTCATAGAGATTGTCTTGCTAACAGATTGAAGATTCTTGGAATTCCTAAAATTGGGCTATTACCATGTGATATACATTAATGAATTATCTAGCTTTATGTACAATCAAGTTTAATATATATATGTAGTAATAAAAAACACACAATTACTTTTCTATAAAGCTGGTTTTCATCAGAAAGCACAGCAAAATGGCTATTTCCAGAATTTAAATACTAAAATATTACAAGCATTTACATATCAGTTAACATAATTAATTCCTATAGGTTAAAATTCTTTATACAGCATTTCTTATCAATCAACCAATTGACAAATATCACGTACTTTTTTAACACAAACAATAAAAAACAGTAATTACATTCTTATAAAATACTTATAAAGCTTTAAAAACCCTACAAAAATAAAAATAAAAAAATCTTTACAAACACAAATTAATTATTCTAATACATGTATGTACAATATAAATAATTCTAAAAGAATTACATACACCAAAACTATACAAAATTTTGTACAAAAAAATACAAAAAACTCTTTAAAAAAAACCTATTTTTTAAAAAACTAAACCAATTATTATTATTATTATTATTATTATTATTATTATTATTATTATTATTATTATTATTATTATTATTATTATTATTATTATTATTATATATTTAAAAAACCATAAAAATATATTATTAAATATATACACATCACAAAAAAAAAACACTATATATATATATAAAGATGATGTCTATGATTTGGCCATACAATAAAAAAAAACTTCATACATTTTTTGATTATTTAAATAATTTTAATAAAAATATACAATTTTCAATGAATTTTTCTAAAACAGTGGCCCATTTTCTTGATGTTGAGATTATTTATAGTGATGTTGTTGTTAGCACTAATATATATAGGAAGCCAACTGATAGTCATGGTTACCTACATTTTTATAGTAATCACCCTAAGCACCTAAAGATTAATATCCCTTACAATCAATTTTTAAGGATTAAAAGAATTTGCAGTGATGGGGGATTTCATCAGCAAAATAACAAGGTTATGTATAATAAACTTATCAATATGAAATATCTTAAAGGACTGTTAGATAGGGCAGTGATAAAATCTTCAGGAGTTGACAGGAAGGAACTTCTTCTGTCTAAGAAAAGAATCAGTTGATAAATACACCATTAGTGCTTATTTTTAATGATTTACCTCTTACCTAATATTTACCAAATATTACAGAAACATTTTAATATATTAAATTCCACAGATTATCTGAGATCTGTTTTTCCCTATCCACTTAAAGTTGTATATCGTAGACATAGGACACTTAGGGATAGACTTGTAAGGACAGTTTTTGGCACTAATTTTCTATCAGGAAAAGGATGTTTTTTCATGTGATGATAAGAGATGTCTTACATGCGAACGATGGTTCCGGAAATACCATTCATGATTTTAAATGGTATATCCCCAATTATGTCAACTGTAAAAGTATGAACTTGGTATATTTAATAGAATATAATAGGTGCTTGAGTCGTTACATAGGTGAGTCAGCAAACAATCTACATATTAGAATAACCAATCATAGAGATGTTTTACATAAAAATAAAGATAGACCCGTTTCTAAACATTTTAATTTACTTGATCACTCGATTGATGATTTAAGAGTAGTTATATTGGAAGATAATTTTTCTTTCATGAGAGAAAGGAAACAAAGATATTTTTATTTTATTTTTAAATTTAAAACACATCCTCATGGTATGAATATAGGTACTATCACATTCTTGAATCACCTAGTTTCCTAGGGATGTTTTTTTGTTTGTTTGTTTGTTTCTTATGCAATTGTTTTTTACTTTATAGGTGAACTAGTAAGAAATATATACTGTGTTTTTTATGTGTATATATACCATAGTATATTTTTATGGTTTTTTAATATATAATAATAATATATGTATGGGTTTAGTTTTTTTAAGAATAAGTTTTTTCGAAAGAGTTTTTTTTTGTATTTTTTATACAAAGTTTTGTATAGTTTTTGTGTATCTAATTCTTGTAGAGTTATTTATATTGTATGAATATGTATTAGAATAATTAATTTATGTTTGTAAAGGTTTTTTTTTTTTCTAGGGTTTTGTAAAGTTTTATAAGAATTTTACAAGAATATAATTACTATTTTTGTGTGTGTTAAAAAAGTATGAGATATTTATCAATTGATTGATTGATAATAAATATTGTATATAGAATTTTAGCCTATAGGAATTAATTTTGTTATCTGATATGTAAATGTTTGTAATAATTTAGTGTTTAAATTCTGGAAATAGCCATTTTGCTGTGCTTTCTGATGAAAATCAGTCTGCTGGTTGAAATATTAAAGCAGCTTTTTAAAAAAGTAATTGTGTGTTTTTTATTACTATTTTTATATTTCCTTGAGTTAGTTCATATATTTTATATTTTAAAAATATATTTATTGACCTAATAAAATTGTACAGATGAATAATAAATACTGTACACTTTGTTAATGTTGGCTCATCCATTGCTGGCATTGGTTTGGTAGATGTATGGCAGAAACATTCTCTGCACTAGCAGGTTGATGTATGAGTAAATCCCTTCCATTTTGTTGGTATTGACCACTCCTTTTGAGGTCGGCCAATCGCCTACAAATGTAAAGAAATTCAGTTACGCCCTCTGTGAAATAAATGAAATAAATATTTAGAGTCGCATTGCAAAAAAGCTAATTCAAAAAGTTATTTCTTTGAACTATATGCTGCAAAGATATTAAATATTGAAACACGGACTAACTCTAACAACAGAGAGCTCTCTGTTTGAAAGTATCTTTTTGAATTAGCTGTTTTGAGATGCGGACTCTAAACATTTATTTCACAGAAGGCATAGGTGAAAACTTTTTTACGTTGTAGGTGGTTTAATACTTGGTTATTTATTCCAGATAGTGATATGCATTGGAAATATTTTCATATATATCCGTATTTGGGAGTTTCGGAGATTAAAAATGACTAATGTTTAGTCTGTCTTTGTGTAAGCGTAGCTTATGTAATTTCGCATTCTCAATGTTTGATTTTATTTAATCAAAGAGAAAGGATTTCATCTTTTTACATAAGCGCTTTAATGATTTCGAATTAGTCTGTGTTTCAATAATTAATATCTTTGCAGCCTATTGTTCAATGCGGTACCTTTTTGAATTAGCTGTTTTAAGATGTGGATTCTAAAACGTTTATTTCAATTTTTTTCACAAATTACATAATTGAAAATTTCTTTATACTTGTAGATGATTTGATATTTAATTATTTATGTCAGATAGCGATAAGCACTAGAAATATTTTCATATATATGTATGCATATGTAAAGAAATATAACACCTACCCATATATTGATAAAGCAATGAAATACAAATGTGTTATTTATGTATAATTGCTTAGTAAAGACAAACATGAGTGATCACACTTTATATTAACTGGCCAAATATATATAGATAGTATATATTCAAGCCATATCAAACAAGTATATGAAATTTTAGTAAACCATGGTATAATTAAAACTTTCAACTTAACCTGTTTAAAGTTAAATGACGAAGGCAGACTAAACTAAACAATTGCTTTTGACACTTTTTTTAAACACATCTGAATACAATTTAATATATATAAAAGAATCATTGTATCTGCTATCTCAGTAACTGTATTTTTAATTATATGCTATCCAAAGCAAATAATAAATAAATAGAATAATGCAAAATTAAATTTTCTATCATAGTTATTATTGAAAATATTTTTAAAATCACTAAAAATAATGAAAGTTTTTTAAAGTTTAACATATTAATATTATATTGAGATACATATAAGTGATATAAATCTATTATTATAAAGCGCGGAAATTTTGAAATTCTTAAATCGGAAGTCGAAATCCGAGAATGCGCTATTACTTTAAATATTATAAATCTCCTCGCGCACTCACACGTCAGTAAGAGTTTAAAAAACTTAAGTGAATCACTTAAGTTTAGAGTGCATTTTCATATATACACCAACTTTCACTGACCATGTGCCTGATGTATTTATAAATTGTATGAGACTGATTGTAGGTGCTTAAAAATGAGACACTGTCTTTCTCCCACGATGGGTTAACTAGATTTGTACAATTCAAAATTTGATTATAAAACCAGGCACACAATAGATTCAAGCCCTGATATAGCATGGTCAGTGAAAGTTGGTGTATATATAGAAATGCACTCTAAACTTAAGTGATTCATTTAAGTTTTTAAATTCTGCCGATTCAAGTAATAGCCATTATCGGAATTTGATTTCGACTTCTGATTTAAGAGTAAGTAACATAAATAACACAATAACTCGATCAAATAATGTAAATTATTGTACACTTATAAAATGTGGCAACCAGAGTAGAAAAAATTCAAAAAATATTAACCACTAACACTATTTTGCCAAGCACTTTCAGTGTGTACCAAAATCATGGAGACATATTGGAATCATGTGGACATATTGGAACTGTATGTCATCATGGTTCTGGAACACAGAACTGAAAGTGCTTGGCCAAATAGTATTTGAGGTTAATATTTTTTGAATTTTTTTTTACACTGGTTGTCACATTTTATACGTGTACAATAATTTATGGGTTCATTTGTGTATTATTTTTATTACAAATATACCATTTTGGCTTGATCCTATAAACCATCAACTGGACCATGAATAAAGTACTGTGAAGGTAATTGTAGAGGCACTGTAATCAGTGATTTAAAATGATATTAAAGTTCCACCAACAGAAAAAAATAGGTATATAAAAGTGAAAAATAAAAGGCAGAAAATCTTCAGTGTCATCGTATTTGTTGGTAGAGCATGATCTTTTGGGTATCTCAATAGCTTTCCTGATATTATATTGGTAGAGAGTGTCACATCTGGTTAAAATCCTGGTATTAGAGAAGTCAATATTGTGACTTAAGTTCATAGCATGGAATGAGATTGCTGATGATGATGAGTGTTGCTTAACTGCATTAGCATGTTCATCTCTTCTAATACTGATATGACAATCGCTCATACCCACATAAGTAGCTTTACGAATGTTACAAGCCATAGACTTGGTTAGAATGTTTCTAATTTTTCAATAAGTAGTAAATTGTAGCATTTTAGAATACCTTCATATTGTCTGTAGTACTTTTTACGAAGAAACACAAATCCTAATAGTTACTAGGATTTGTGTTCTAAAAAATGCTATAATGTAAAAACAGCATATGCTACTTATCAAAAAATTTAGAAACGTTCGATCCAATCCTACAGATTCCATCTCTCTTAAGGCTCATTGAATTTATGAAATTTCATGTGGCATATGTAAAGCTTCTTGTGTAAGTATGAACAATGCTACATCAATACTAAAAGATGTGAATATGCCAATGCAGTGAAACAATGCTCATCATCAGCAACATTCTCACTCCATAGCAATTCAGGTCACAGTATTGATTTCTTTAATAGCAGGATCTTATCAGTTGTAACACTCTCCACCAATACAGAGATCAAAGTAGCTTTTGAAATATTCAAAGCACCAAATTGAATCAACAAATATGATGATACAACAAAAATCATTCTATTTGGAATTTTTTTTTAAAAAAACACACTATGAAGATTTACAGAGGCAATGTGATTCAATGCACATTGATTTCTCCTTATATGGAGTCAGTAATCTCTCACCAACTATGCCCATAGAAACCTGTTAGCTACTTTACCTTCCCTTTCCATTCCCTGCCCTAAGTTTTTCTGATTTTCTTCTCTATCCTAATCCATCCCATTTCCACAATATAATCTTTGTCAACTCCATGGTCTTTATATGTAAGTGCTCCTTATCTTTTTAAACCCAGCATAAAAAACAATAACCCACTTTCTATATAATCACTCTTTGTATTTATTCTTCAACAACATTATTTGTACTCTTTCTGCTTTCAGGCATTTACATTTAATTAACAGATGCCTATTATTTTCTATGCTTTCCTTATAAACTAAATGACCCATATTTTTCCATTTATGTGCATATTCCCTTGTTGCTAAAGATCCTATCCAAGCCTTAAACAATAAACTATTTTCCTTGCTATTATCATAAATTAACTCGCACCCAATATTCCATATATTTAAACTCTTTTTACTCTCATACTAGTTATCCATCTCTTCAATTCCCTATTCTTTATTAATGCATCTATTATTCTATCCCAGTCCTTGCCACAGTAACACTCAGCAATTCTCCTAATATAATCATCCCATCTTTTGTATAAATATACTGACATAAAGTCTTTATCCAAATATTCTGCATATCATGCTACCTTTATCATCCATCTTGATGCCTATTCTTTACTCATTACTCAATTAAATATTATTTTGGATATTCTCTTATTATCCACAAACTGCAGTCTACTGAAGATTTTCATTTTGTTTTTTGGATCTCTCATATAAAAACTTGAACATCCCATTTCTTTTTGAAATTGCCTTCTTTGGCATCCACACATCTGCATCTAATGCATGTCTTCCTACTTCTCTTTGTCCTTTTCCAAGTAATCTAACACCTCTTTACTAACACATTATGCATTGTCATTATATGTTAATACTGCCACTGCCATTCAATTCTAACTACATCACATTTATTATATGAAACATTGTTAATTTCTTTATCAGTTCCTTTCTTTTCTTTGCTTCATTAATCTTTTTTTTTCCCATTCATACAAACAATTTCTCTGATTACCTAAGATGATTCCCAAATAGTTATACCTATTCACCACACTTAACTTTATATTCCTCAATAAGAATTCTTTGTCTTCACTTTTTGCAGTATTAATCATCATTACTTTTGATTTTTCTTCACTAAATTTTTCTTCACTAAATTTAATCCCCAGTTCTTTACCCAACCTTGCACATGTCCTCAGCATAACTTTCATATCTTCCCTTCTTTCTGTGCACTAGAAGACATCATCCACAAATAAAAGACCCTGATAATGTATATAGTCTCTTGATATCTACTAATGGTGTCTTTATCCCTCTTACTAATTTTTCTATTGCTCTTTCCATTTCTCTCAAATCAACAAGAACAAAATAGGTGCATAGGGTATCCTTGTCTTAGTCCAACTTCATTTTTAACTTTAACTGATTCTATATAATCTTTTAACAATTATCCACTAAAACTCCATATATTCCTAAATTTACTAAACTTATCCATAATCTATTTACTCTATCATATGCCTTCTCTATATCTATAAAAGCCATATATAACTGTCTCTTGAATTTCTACTCATATCTATAAGTTCTGTAACTACAAATAAATTATTTTCTATAGCCTATCCAATCAAAAACCTCCTTGCATTTCTCCCACTATATTTTTTTTTGTCCATTTTAACAAAATTACAAGGGTGTTGAGGCACTGGCAAGAGAAGCTATATAAAGTACTCTTATAATTATAAATCAATAAATAAATACGTAATAGCTGAGTATTTTCACAGCATATTGCCTCATAGTCATAGCTACAAAAATAAATAATGCAGAGTGCAGAATAGTGTGTAGATGGCAATATGCAAATTATATGTAAATTATTTGTCCAACACTTAGAAATATCAAAGCAAGTGTTACATCTGTTAATGGAATTATTGTTGCTAATGATAAAATATGCTTCCTTGATTTTTCATTTACAGTCTTTTTTTTTTCAATACAAACTATTCTAGGGTTGGAGGGTTCAAAACTGTGACTGGTCTTTTTTGAGTTCTCTAAGAAAATTGAAGAATTATCATTGTTCTTCTGTGTTTTTTTATATGTATACTTATGTTGGATGGTTTTATTGTTAATAGTGGCTTTGGTTTTACCATAGTAAATGGCACAGCATCCAGGCTGAGGCATTAGATGCTGAAAACGACCTGGGTAGTCTGATTGAGGTCCATTTTATCTTTTAGAATTGTTTATAAGATGATTAGTGTTGAGAGGTGTGTACCCTTCCCACCACCATATATCCAAACACTTTATATAACACTGTCATTACTGCTATCAGTCTATAATTGTTTAGATTTCTATGGTTCTTACCCTTTATTTAAATAGTAGCCTTACTCTTGTATTACTCCAATTACCTGAAAAATCTTCTATGTCATCTTATTAAAAGATAATAGGTTTAATTTTACCATATGTCCTAAAGTCATTACATCTCTGCTGCCCTTCTATCCAAACCTCTTATTTTTCCACTTTTCAATTTTTTTCCTTCTGTAAACCTAATATTTCGATTACTATAAGCTTCCATGTTTGTTATCACTCTGTCTTTCACATTTAACATCTTTTCTATATACATCACATGTTTATTTAAGGTTATCTCTAATTCTTCTCTAGAGCCACACTCTATTACCTCATCATCTAGCAATACTACTTCCCTCTCCCCTATATTCCTTCTTTTAAGGTATTTCCAAAATTTTTTGTTCCTATCTCTTCCACCTTTATTAATATCATCCAACAATTTACTATTCAATTTTATTATCTATATATAATTATCAATTTTAACCAGCTTCTTTTTTTAATACTTTTCCCATTTAACATTAAAATCTTTTTCACTTTCTTTGTTCTTAATAGCACACTTATATTCTCTGCATTTACACTTTTACTAAATCTCTCTTTCCTATTACTTTTATCCTTCTAAATATTCTCACCTAAAATACTATATGCCACTTTTTCTACTTCACCTTACCAGCCCTTACATTCATCAACAACACTTCCATGATTTCTTCAACTTTTGTTTTATATTCTTCTGGCTTATTCTTATCATTCATTCTCCATCCACATCTACTATTTTCCATCACATTACTAACCATTTGTATTATAAAGAAATTATGATCACTGTTACATACTCTCTTTTTATTATCAAACACTTTAATTTTCCATACTGTATTCATTCTCTTTTTCTTTACTAATACATAATCTATTATATGAAATATATTATTTCCAGACCACATGTATCGTCCCTCAGAAATATTTGACAAATTTCCAATGCTCAAATTTACTTTCTAACAAAAATTCTTTAAAAGCTGTTCATTCTTGTTTTCTACATCATCAATTTCTTCAGTATTCCCATTCATATCCCCTATAACCATTATTCTTTTTCCCTTTTCTTTGAAATTCTGTTAATCCTTAATTAATCATTCATATTTGCTACTGCTTCACTCCATTATAGCTTGACTATCTCCAGTCACTATATACACATAACCACCATCCATTCTTGTTTTCCTAACTTTATCTCAAACCACAAATATTCTTGACATTTAACCATATTAAATTTTTTTTTTTAAATAACTCCTATATCACCACCACTTTTTTATACACTGCCATACTAAGTTTTCCAATATAGATTCTTTTTCTTTTATATGTGTTTCCACTACTACTAGTACCTCAAGCTCTTCATTTTTAACGGCTTTGTTTAATTCTAGTCACTTTTCTGGTCTCTACCGCCTTGTATATTCAAATATCCAATTTTAACAATTTCTTTTTTCTTAACTACTCTTTTTATAAATTCTTGACTCTTTCTTTTCCATTACATTTATAAATAACTTGGTTACCATTAATTTTTCAAACCCATTCCCTCTCCACATCTACATTTATATATAAATCAACTACCCTTTGTTTACTTACATCCTGTCCATTCTTCTTCCTTCTGATAATACTGCAATTCAAAACCCCATCCTCCTTTAAAAGTTTTCCAAACTATATTCTTTATGAATCAAACTCCCTAATACTTCACTTTCTTGTTTTGCTAAGTGCAACCCATCTTAACTCTCTCCTACTAATAAAAAAAAATCCATACATCCACAAACATAATATCATTTCTCTCACACAATTTTTTCAATCTCTCATTTATAGAACATGCGCTATCTAACATATAGCTTTTGTCAAAACTTGATCATAATCCAACTAGTTCTACTCTTCCTTTAAGCTTACTCAAATTCCTAATCAATTCTATGTATTCATCCTTTACTCTCTCTCTCTCTCTCCCTCTCTCCCTCTCTCTCTCTCTCTCTCTCTCTCTCTCTCTCTCTCTCTCTCTCTCTCTCTCTCTCCCTCCCTCCCTCCCTCCCTCTCTCTCTCTCTCTTTCTCTCTCTCTCTCTCTCTCTCTCTCTCTCTCTCTCTCTCTCTCTCTCTCTCTCTCTCTCTCTCTCTCTCTCTCTCTCTCTCTCTCTCTCTCTCTCTCTCTCTGATGGCTCTGACAAATTATTTGTCCCCACCATAACATACACATCTCTACTCCCTTGTTCCTTTACCTTATCTGTAGAAAAACTTGTCTGGGATCAAAATATTATTTCATTTAAACATACCACTAAAGCAAGTGTTAATTGAAGACTTATGAGATAGGAGTGATAACAAAAATGGTTATCCTTACAAAAGCGATGAAAAAATATAAGCATTAAAATTCAACAATTCTGTACTTCACACCGCATTAAGCATCCATCCCTTATCAACGGCATTGTAAACACATTCTTCATAATGATTCCACTTGGGTATTTTTTTTATAAACTTTTTTTTTAGAAATAAGATTGAATTAACTTAAACTAAACTTTAATCATTAAAATTAATTTCATTATTTAAACTCTTTTAGGAGGGCAAAAAAATATTTAAGAACAAAGCTGATTTTCTTTCTTTCCTTGAATATTTAAAAGCTACCGTGATCAAACTCTAAAACTAAGTCAGGGATTCTAAATATAAATATTAAATATAAATAAAATAAGTTACCAAAATTGCATAAATGAAATTATAAACGAACAATACAGGCTTGTGGTAGACCAAATTTTAAAAGTTTATTAAATTATTCATAAAGTCAATAAATTGGTTATCTTAAGTCCAAGATTTGGCTGAGAGGAAATTGTTTTTCTATGCAGATAGAATTATGTTTGTTGAAAATGTTCAATGGGAAAATGCATAAGTACAGTTATAGTTTATGTTTATCATTTATTTAAAGTATTAATGTTCTTAATATTATATATTTATATATTCGTTACTTTATAATTCAATATATATATATATCGTGTGCTTCAATAAACGAGAAGGAATCCAAGAAATCCGTTCATCTGGCTGACGATCTTAACTGGGACTTATAGTTGGGATAAGCCTTATATTAGAAGAATCCTGAAAAATCATGTCCGAGCTTATTTTCAGGTTAGGTCTTATTTTCAGGGAAACATAGTGAATGAAATTGGTCTTAAAAATAAAGTAATAACTTTACAACAAATAAAGTTAATAAACAGAAATATAAAGAAAGAAGTAAATACAGTATTCAAATATAAAAGACTTCATTTTAGCCTGGAAGTTATAAAAATGATTTGCATAAATAAATAATTATTTTTTTCAAAAATTCATATTTCTATACGTTTTAACAAAGCATGACTCTAAATAATTAAAATTATTTTTTTAACTTTTAAAAATTGAACATATAATTATAAAAAACCCAGCTGTACAATTTTAAAAGAACGCATTTACATTTATATTCTTTCTGACATCAATAAACTGTTACTTAATTAATTTTTTGTTAAAAAGTTACTAAAACCTAATAAAATTTAAATATAAATGTTATGTAAAGCAGAATTTTAAACCAATAGAAAATATGTAATAGAGAAATAAGTTCAGCCAAAATAAGGTTACAATAAATTTGTTTATTAATCTGCTAACTTAACTCTTGGCAGAGAGTATCTGTTTCAAAACATAATTGGTAGATAATTAGCAGAGTGTAATAGTAATTCTGATTATAAAACATTAAACTTGATGATGTTTGAAAGATTTGCATAATTACATGTACAATAGGTAACCGTGATGTGCCACTTACATAGTCAGATTAAATAACCACTGCTTATCAAGAGGAACACTCATATACTTATTGCATACCTTAAATGTAAGGTACTTATTTTAACATGAAATCTTAAATTTTACCAAAAAAAATAGCTATAGAAAAATAAATAGATTAAATATAAAACTTTCTTTTGTTTTCACTATTAAAACAAAATGAAATGCTACGTTTATGCGCTAGGGTTCTCTGCACAATATTAGCGCATTCTGATTGGTTCCAAATATTTTTTGGAATTTTTTTTATCTCTAGTAGTTCTTGTATTTTTGTACTGTACTTAGAATTATTAATTTACAAAACAACATTTTTTGCTTAAAAATTTTACTGCTGGAAGTTCAAAATAGATTCCTGATTCTAAGAAAACATTGATATTTTCACTGCTCTCAGACATCTAGCAAAGTGAATATGGTAACGTTTAAATAGAACAAAACCAAACTGAACAATTAATTAATACAAAGTAATATTAGTCAAATTTATAATCATTGTACACAAAATAAATACAGTAACTCTACATCTATCCAGAATTAAAATGGACTTGGAAATGATTAAATGTTAAAATGAGAATTATTAATTTAACTTTTCAGTCTTGTGTGGATTTTTTATCTGCATTGGTTGTATTTAATGTCCAACTTTGTGTATGATCAAATTTATCTTTACTTTTTATTATATTTTCAGAAAATCTTAATTATTTGTTACAAATATATTTTTACAAATGTAGATTTTTCCCAAAAACATTATTTTAACTTTTTTAAATAGAGAAAAATAGTAATATTAAACCGAAATAAATAATAAGAGCAATGTGGTATAGTAATGTAAATGCTATTAATGAGGATCTCATCCTGCTCCTAAGAATACTTGTTTTTTATAATTATTATTCCAACTTTGATTTTTTAATATAGGCATTATTTACAATAAATATTAAATATAGGGGATTTGAACTCAGACTTTCAAGAACCTTTCAACTATCCACACTATTTCTTACTACTGATACACATGACCACACACATGTAGAAGAGTTGGATGTTGGTGTAGATTGAAGCCTGTCCATCAAAGTATGAAGATTTGCTATCTTAATATAAACTGAGCACTAATTATATATATGTGTGTGAGAGTTGATAGTCTGGACCAACAGATGAGTGCTGGTTTAGCACGAAATACGGATATTGGTGATTATTTATATTTTTTTCATATGTGTGGTCATGTGTATCAGTAGTATGAGATAGAGTGGATAGTTGAAAGGTGCTTAAAAATTTGAGTTCAAATCCCCTATATTTACTAAGCTCTAGGTATATGAAGAGTGCCTGTATTTCAAATAAATATTAAAATATTTGTATAAAAAAAAAATTAAAAATATATTTACAAATTCACAAAAGTGGTGAAATAAAATTACTCGTTTAAATACATTCAGTTGATCTTTTTTATAATCAGTTATTATGCATATAAACATAACTGAATCATAAGATATGATTTAAAAAGTGGTAATGTATTTTATAGTTTGTGGATTGCTATCGAGAGTTTTCCTGCCATGATGAAATATTACAAACACTTGAAAATGTTCTTGTGACTTATAGCATTATACACATACACACTATGAATCATTCCACATGTTTCATTAGCAGTTTTTCCTTATTTAAAATGACATTGAATATTAGAGTTTTGTTCCATCATGGTTGCAATCCAAAACACACTGTCACATTTTAAGATTTAACTCATAATCCAGACACAGTAATGCCTTAAAATGTTTGTGATGAATAACTAAACTAGTCCTTTATAAATACACATTAATTCAGAAATGGTGCTATAGGCAACTTGGCGAGAAAACCTGTCACCAGTTGTCTTTTTATTGGGATTCATTGTGTGTGTGCATATATATATAATTTGAATTATTTTTTATCTTTAACATGGTGTTCAAGCAAGTATCTCAGTGTTGTAATCATGCTGAAATGGTTTTAAAAGTAAGATTATGTATCAAAATCTCTCAATGAAACAAACTTTAAACTCTGAATGAATCAAAATCATTTAATAAAATATGATTTTAATTCTAACTATAATAAATATATGCAGTAACTGACATTAAACCAAGAAAAGAGAAGTAAGGTATTCTATTAAATTTCTAATGAGAATTCTGGCCAATATAGGCTTTTACTGACAACATAATAGAAAGATACATTTATATTTTATTTGTTTGTTTATTAAGTTTTTAGTAAAATTAGTATTTGTTTTTTAATATTTTTTAGCAGAAAATTAGCTGAAAAATTTACATAATGTCAAATAGAAATATTTTGCCTCTGTTGTTTTTTCACTACTTTTAATTAAAAAATTGGTTTTTAATATTTTCTAATACTTATTTTTGTTGTAAAATATACAAATTTTAATAAAATGTGCATAAAAATAAAGATTAAATTAGAAATACATTTTATTTGTTAAATATTTTTTTAGACTGAAGGCTAAAATGAAATTAATTTTATTACTTTATTTTTGTTTTTGTTTTTTTCTTACAAAGTTGATATTTTATTTATAGATTATTTTACAAAGTGTTGCATAAATAATCTTTAATATATAAATAAATTACTAAAAATTACTTTTTTTTTCATTTAGGAATGTAATTTTTTCTACTATTTGGCTTCAGACTAAAACATTCCATGTTTCTGTTAACATCTCAAGGCATTAATATGCAAAGTGTTTATTATAATTGCTTAAAAAATGGTGTAATGCTGATATCTTCAGGTTTTATTTTCAACTAATAATTTTAAAATTGTAAGTGTAATAAATTAAAATGATACATGGTAATGTAAGTTGTAAATAGGCTTAAAACAACATGGCGAGGATATAGTGATCATATAAAATCTCATAATGACCAAAACAGCAAACACTGCACTACATTTCTGCTATTGAGATTAAAACTGTTAAATAAATTTATGACTTCAATATTTTTTCTGCTTTTAATTATAAAATTAATTTTAATATTGAATTTGTTAAAAAAAATAGTTGTATTGAGACAACTAAAGCTGATATATACAAAAATTAAATGTTGAAAACTTGGCCTAATTTTAATTATGGAATTTGACTACCTAAGAGTTAATTAATGGCAACAATTGCAACATATTTTTATAACATAAATATTACAACAGTATCTGATACTATTAATGAAAAACATGTTATTTTATCTATAATTAAATATTCAAATAAGAATTTAAATATGTAAACAACAAAAAATAATTTTAAAATAATTTACTTCATACTGGAAACATTATTGCATATTTTTTAATGATTACAACATTTTTATGTTGGAAGTACCATCATTCATGAAAAAACATTATTTATAATATAATTAAGATTCCAATGGGAATTTAAAATAAGTAAACAACTAAAAATAATTTTAAGGTTTATTTACAAAACTATATATTTGTATAAAAATGTAAAAACAAATATAGTCATAGATGACAAAAAAAATGGAGAAATAAAATTACTTACATTTAGACTACAACCAGTTTGAGATATCATTAATTCAAAATAAAAGATATAAATACATGCATTATGTGAACAAAATTCTTACAATTTTTATTTGAAAAATATAGATGGACTTATAAAAATACTGAGGTGGACACCTGTTCAATTCATAAAATTTTAAGAAATCAAGGCATGTACAAATTTTATCAAGTATGGTACACTACTTGGAACTATTAAGAGTTAAAAGAAAATGATAAAAAAAGTCATTACTTGTCAACTTTATTTTTTATTCATGGATAGAATAAAAACAATTCTGAGAGAATGTCCATTTTTTCTCATTTGAACTTCTTCCATATACTTTTACTGGCAGAATACTATCAACAAAAAGTAATTAAACAATGGTACACATTTAACAGTTCAACAAAAAGCACTGAAGACCCATTGTATGGCAGTTCTAAATGCCTTATTATATTCCAGCTGTCTTTTCAAATCTGGATCATTCTTAAGGAAAATTGCTGAACCATTGCTCTTCTTCTTACAGAAGGAACCAGGAAATATTTGGTAGTTAGTTTATACTATATTCTACAATAGTAACTTCATCAGTTAATACAATTTGTTACTTATGCTGACTGGTAAAAAGTTTTAAAGAAAAACTGACCCTATAGCCAACTTCATGAATTTTACATAGAATTGGGCCTACTAAAAATTTGTTACCTATAAGAATCCAAATTAAAAGATCACATATTAAAATTAAATTTTCTTTGACCCCTACTATGTAGCCTATTAGAAGAATGTAGACATGAAGTCAAAGATTTCCAGATTAATTTTAAGCTAAATACAATTAAAAAGAAACATCGAATATATCACTTGGTCACTTAACAACACATGATCTCCTAATTAACTAATCATAAAAATATTACTACTTTATGCTATCTTGAAAAAATACTAATGAAGTTCACTTTATGTATGATGGCACACCAGTGCATTCTTCTGGCTGCCTCACAATGGCTTATAGCCATGAATCTAATGTAAAATATCCAGTACCTACTTAGCAAGTGCCCCTTTGGACTTCATTGTCAGAATATATCTCAAATAGAATTTATTGCTTTCTGAATTAACACTGAATTTGTCATCTGTGGGAGCTGAATATCGCATGACTTCCTGAGCAGCAAAACCTTTAAAGTAAACATAATAGCTGATGCCGTAAAAATACCAAAATAAAAACTATTATGATCATTATAATAGCATAATATTTGATATTTTCCTGAAAGTTAGCGATGAGATTTTAAATGAGATAATATTTTGGATTATTTTCATCATCTATCATTAAATGTTGAATGTCTAGAGAAATTTCAACTTTATTTAAACTTTTCAAATACAAACAATAGACAACACAAACACAGATGAGTAGATCACACAATGTGTCATGTGGTATTATTCTCCACTCTTCTTCAGATGTTGTTGGATTGACCAGTGATAATATTATTAGCATAGTAGTTGAACTTACACCTTTAAATTCTTGAATATCAAATTTATGAGGCAAAGCTCTAACCAGTCCACATGGATAATTTATGAAATTTCTATTGACTGTTGCTTTTGACAGAAGAGCTCAGTTGGTTAGAGCATTATCTTAAAAATTCAATATTCAAGAATCTAAAGATATAAGTTCACCTATACTAATATTGTCACTGGTCAGGCCAGCAACACTTGAAACCCTTGGAATCTACAAACCTATGTTGTCTATTTAGGTGTTATTACTAACAGTTATTTGTATTTATAAAGTTTAAATTTTTTTAGACATTCAACATTTAATGATAGATGATGGAAACTGACCAATATATTGTCATACATGTAGTACTGTACTTGGGTTCAGAGTCATAGTTTCATTATTTTTTTGTAAATTCTTCAAACTTAAAAAAGCAATTATAAATTTTATAGTAATAAAGATTTTTCTTGAAAATAAAGCAATGAGATAAATAAATATAAAGTTTTTAAATAATAATAGTATTTTAAATACAAGTATAGTATATATAAGAGTATGTGATGTGGTGTGATGTGATGCACTGTGACTTCTCCTTATATGGAGTCGGGAATCTCTCAGCAACTTTGCCCAGAGAAACCTCTTAGCCACTTTAACTTCCCTTTCCATTCCCCACTCTAAGTTTTCCCATATTCTTCTCTATCCTGCTCCATCCCATTTCACAACATAATCTTTGTCAACTCCATGGCCTTTATATCTAAATCCCCCTTATCTTTTCCCAAACCCAGCATAAAAACTAATAACCCACTTTCTGTATAATCACTTTGTTTATATTAATTCTTCCACAACTTCATTATTTGTACCCTTTCTGCTTTCAGACATTTACATTCAATTAACAGATGCCTAATATTTTCTATACCTTCTTTACACAACTTGCAGACTAAATTATTCACTTTTTTTTTTCCATTTATGTGTATATTCCCTTGTTGCTAAAGATCCCGTTCGAGACTTCAACAGTAAACTACTTTCCTTGCTATTATCATAAATTAACTCGCGCCCAATATTCTGTTTATTTCTATAAATATTTAAATTATTTTTACTCTCCATACTAGTTCTTCATTTCTCCAACTCTCTATTCTTTATTAATGCATCTATTTTTCTATCCCATTCCTTAACACTATAACACTCAACAATTCTACTAACACAATTATCCCACCTTTTGTATAAGTATATCAAACTCTCCATACAATAGAGCCACCAAGTGAAAGCCTTCGTAATCAATAGATACAAGAAGGTTTGTACATAAAATCTCTATCTAGTGCCTACTCATTCAACATTCCCAGACTAGTTTCTATATTTAAGTTAGATGTAATTAGAGAGGTTTGAACCCAGACTTTCAAGCTCCCTTTAATTGTAGCTAATAGACGAGAAATATTTTAATACTCTAATTTTTAAAAAAGAAAAAAACTGGTTCTAAAAAAATAAAAATACAGATGAAGATATAAATATTTATCTATTATTTCCATATTTTTTAAAATTAAATAAATATATTTTTAGACGAGTTTAAGAATTTTATGTTTTGTATTATACTGCGTATATACATACTTATGCACATTAATGCACATCTTCTGCATAGAATTTTTTTTAAAAAAAAGAACCCATCAATGTAATATCACTAAGGTATTTTTACAGTAACGTGGGAATAAAAACTAAAGCTTTAAAAAAATGCATATTATAATAAAAAATGCAAAAAAAAGGCATAACGACATTTTTAATATCCATTAATTTAATTATTTCAAAAATTATGAGCAGTTTAATTAATGTTTGCTGGTTCATAATTACACATTTTCAGTTTCAATTCACATCACAATATATAATTGAATCAAAAACAAATTTACAATAATGAATAATTGCCAGCGATGTCAGTTTGAGACGGACATTTGAAGATCGTCAGCTGAGCTCCAGGATTTAATGAAAATATGAATCAACAGAAAACCCATCGCAACAATCCCTTTCAACAGTTTGTAAAAGTTTGCGTATATATATATGAACACACACACGTAAGGCGTTTTAACTTTATACAAATATTAATTACGATCACAGTTGTAAAAATCCAGAGAATTTCATAAAAATCTTGGTCTTATTAATTACGTATATATATAAAATATAAGTGGAACATAGGCCCATTGATAGAATAACTCTCTGACAAGCAAGAATTGCTAGTTCAATCTCTGAGGGGAAAAGTAGAGATCTGTTTGATTATTTGAGGAGGGTTGGTGGCCGAGTAGTTAGCACAGCTGCCTTACAAGTAGTTGTCCTGGTTTCACTTCCCGGCTGACGCGTTGACATATAAAAAAAAAGTGTTCAAAAGAGTTTGTTGATCTCGTCTTAGAAAAAGATCTTCCAAGTTGGTCATATCTAATCTCAATTAGTCATTCAGGAAAAGCATGGGACAATCATCAGCGATAACAAGATGGTTCTATCAATGAATACCGCTCTTAATTAAAGATCATATACAATAGTCATTCTACTGCTGTAAGAGAAAACAAAGGAGCATAAATATACTTCTTTATTCGTCCCAGAATACATAACATGGTCTGTAAGAATGCGCTATCAGTCAACAAAAACTATAGATAAGGGCAAAACAAACAAAAAATATTATGCAACAGAGTGATACAGTATATGTATTGGACATAAAACATTTTTACAAAAAGCATTGTCCCAAAGAGACCGATTCTTTATTTATTTATTTTTAACGCGGATAGTTCCAGTAAGCATTAGAAAATCGGAGTAAACATGAAAAGGATTGAAACGCCAATATTAGTCTTGCGTTGTTAGCCGAGAGGTATCGCAGCCGCCATGCAAGCAAGTAGTTGGTTGCAGACGGTTGTGGGTTCGCGTCCCGGCCGATGCTATGACAACGCCAAAAAAAAAAAAAAAACATTTTATTTTGATTCAAAATCGACTCTGGATTTACAAGTACACAAGTCGGCAGATTATCTCGAACCGCTAACTATTTTTAAAATATTGGCACGATTTTTGTAGAATTCGTTCTACTAATGGCAAAAATGTGCCCTCCTCTGAGTTTTAGAAGAAAAACGTTTGTTACATAATTATTTAGTAAAAGATCAATAATCATGTGAAGAGTATCTGAGAAGACCATATGACATTTCATAGATTGTTCCCAATAGTTTCATTCAACTGACCCAACGATTTTATTTTTAATTTTTCCTTAGTTCGAATCAATTCAGAAACTTTTAACATTCTGCTGAACTGCCCAAAATAGCACCAACAGTGCAGTGAAAAATAATGTTCTAAACATTGTTCTAGATCGAATTCTTAGACACAAAAATATATGAGGATCTTAACTGTAAGAATTGGCTATTTAAATAAAATAATAATATGCGATTTTTTGTTTTTTCAACTTCAGTAACTTAAATATGAACAACTTAATATTCGTATGTGAGAACAATGAAACATAAGATTCCTTCTCCAAATTTTCTTATTGTTCTTCTCAACAAAAACAAACTTTCTTTTTTTCAACCTGATATTCATATGTGAGAACATTAAAACATAAGATTCCTTTTCCAAGTTTTCTTGTTACTCTTCACAATAAAGACGAACACACTTTTTAGCTCTATAAGTCAAATTCGTTTATTTTATCTTACGTTTTATTTTGATTAAAAAAGTGCCAAACTTACTCTGCCCACAACTTTGACACAATCCACTCTAGATAAATACAGTAATGATTATCACTGACCATTGGTTAAACTAGAGATTATCTCTAACCCAGATATAAACTTTAAACCTCAATTAATGATTTATATATCTGTTTTTTTTAATTTAACACACACACACGCATGGAATAATTTAAGTTTCTCTTTTCCATTCTCTTTTCCATGCATAATATCTTTTAAAAATGTATTAAATGATCTCCACACCACCTCACATTCTTTTGAAAACATTTACTTTTATAAATCTGCTGCAAAATAGAAGTGTTTTCAAATTTATTTTAATCCACAACTTATTTTTTCACATATACTTCCTTCTTTCCTCCCTAACATTGCAGATTTCTTAAAATACTTTGGAATCTAATTTAGTACTTTAGTTTTATATCTATCATCAAATTTTCTAACAACATGCCCAGTCTAGCTCCATCTGACTCACAATCTTTTTCATAGTATCACTGATGTCTGTTTGTTCTCTCACTATGTATTTCATTTTTAGTCTCTTTTTATTAATTCTAATATTCAACTTTTAATAATGCAATATCTAATTTATAATGTTTATATTCTATTTCTATTAAGTATTGCATTCTTGAATACATAAGTAATCATTGGCAAAATATATTTAGGTAATTCTGCATTATCCTATCTATCAAGCTCAGCAGCATTTTTTTAAGTATACAGTTTCAGGGGCACACAAATATTTTTTTTTACATTTTGCTCAGCAGCATTTTTTTAAGTATACAGTTTCAGGGGCACACAAATATTTTTTTTTTACATTTTGCTCAGCAGCATTTTTTTAAGTATACAGTTTCAGGGGCACACAAATATTTTTTTTTTACATTTTATTTTACTGAATATGCATTAGTTGTTAAGTTTTAAAAAATTAATAAATTAATTATCAATTCCATTCAGAAGCTTAATTCAAATTTTCTTTTATTTATATTATGATGTGTAACTGCCAACATGTTTCAAATATTGTCATAGTTTGTTTACATTCTGCATCTTTATTTTTGACACTGGGACTTTGGAAAAATGATGAAAGGTTGGGATCTTTCTTTGACAGAACAGCATGCAGTGAAGAATTTACAAAGGAGCAGAATCCTGCCCTCCCAAAAAGCAGGCAATATGGCACTTTATGTTTTTTATACATATATTTGTATAGTAATAAGCTGAAACCTGCATTAATGGGCATGATATGACATTTTACGTGTTTCTTATATTTTTATTATATTTATATTAATAAATTGACTTAATACAAATAATAATAATAAATAAATGGGAAATATTAGAATTAATATTTGCAGTATTTTTTCTTTTTTAAAAATAACAAAAAAAAAAAACTGTAAATATTAAATACCACACTTGTCAGCTATTTTATTTTTAACATTTACTGTATGCCCCTGAAACTGTATATTTAAAAAAAAGTCATTTGCCAAGCTTGGTAAACAGGATAATGCACAAGTACTCATATCTATTCATTTATTTTTTCCCACATGCATATTTCAGTATTAATTTATTTCAATCAAAAGCTCTCCATTCAAGTTTAATTCTATATTTAATTTTATCAATTAAATTTTCATTTATATTAATCATTTAGTTAGTATATTAATAATAATTAACTTTTTTAATTTCATTAGTATCTACCTTCATTTTCTTCTTTTTGAAAAAGCAATTGAGCTTTATTTTAATTTCTTTAGACTTTTTACTTTATATGATAGCTTTTGCAATATAGTCTGCAGTTCCAAAGCACTAATTATAAATAAGAAAATTACTGCATCATTTTACAAAATTCTAAATGACCTAAATAATCTTTATTTTTAAATATATTTAAAATTTCCACTTCATCACAGCATTATTGAAAAATATGAGTAAAGATATCTCTGAAAGATAAATAATTTACCTTCCCCAATGCATTTCATGCTGAACCACCAATCTTTAGTTAGCTCAGTTCATAGTGTTTTAAACAATCTTCCTTATTTATCAATATAAAATTATTCAAATTTTGATTTATAAGTTTCAAACTTTCTGCACTCACATCTTTGACACCATTTGCTTCAGATAAATAAATTAATAATTATTGCTAATTATTTACTAAATTAGAGATTATCATATTATTCCTAGTTTTATTCTTTTGCTAACTTACATTTAAACATAACTTTATTATAAAGACATGTTATTTTAAATATTTATTTAAAAAATTTTTCAATGACTATACAGGATTTTATGTAGATTATCCCATGTAAAAATTGCAGAGCAAAATCTATTTTTTTATTTTCATTGTAAACTTAAAATATAAGAAAAAACTTCTGCTTATCCACAACAAATTTATAAAAAAAAAATTGTAATATTCTCTCCCAATAATATACACTGGCTCAGTATTCTTTGAATTCTCAGCATAAACAGATGGATAATAAAACCAGGATTAATAATTCAAATTTGTGTGGAGTAAGATATGGAGATCATTAAATGTTACTAAATGAGGTTTATAACTTAATATAATTTATTCATCCTGAATTCCATCACCAAGTATTTAAAACATAAAAATAGTTAAACTAATATAAAAAATAAAACAAATTATGTATTAAGCTAATATAAATGAAAGACCCTCCATCTTTTTTTTCTTTGATTATATAAAAAAATACACACACTTATTTGATTGTCATAAATTATTATTTATAGTAGTAAAAGTGTCTGTTTATAGAAATGAAAAGTGTATTTTTCTATTTTGTTTTAATTAGTCTATGATTAAAAATTACATTTTGAAATTTTGTTTTTTTTTATTTAAAAAAATGCAATTTAATTTAAAAATAAAGTAAAAATTAAGGAATTTTCACTTATCTATAGGATTATCTTGTTGTTCATAAAAAAGCAGCAAGTAAAGATTAGATAATTTGTCTGTAACATTTTTGTTATTAATTAATTAAAGAAAAAAGTTTCATGGGAATTAAATAGAGAAAAATAATGTATCAACTGGGTTTTCAAATATTCTTTTTTATGTGATTATAAAAAAATAAGCTAGTGGCATAAAAAAGAATATATCACTTCTTTTCACATTTGCAGAAAGTGCAGTTAATTGAAGTAAAGCTGATCATGACTTTTGTAAAATGTTTTGTGTGATTTTCCCAAGAGAAAATCGCAAATCATATTTAGAAATCTTGACCATGAATTTATTTTTTAAAAAATTAAGTGATGATTTGAGTTGAAACCAGCCTTAAGAAAATTCAAGATCTTGAAGCTAAAAACTGTATATAGTAAACAACTTCAGAAAATTAAATTTAATATTGCTTAGAATTTGAATTATTTAATGGTCGCAATGCAGATGAATAAATGAATTGAAGCAAGCAATGTGAAATAAATGCATTAGAGTACACCAGTTTTCCTCTGGTCATCATTACCATGTGATCCTATTACTAACCGCCTGTGAAAAACCTACTCGAACTATTGGAAAATGATGTGAAAAGTTTAAAGTGAAAAAGAAGAAATCATCGAATCCTTAAAAGCCTTGTAATTTTTATGGTGCACATAAAGAAGATAATTGAAGCCTTAAACCTATACACAGTGAGAAAAGTAAAAGAAGAATGGAATGGAACTTATGTGTATTTTTTTTTCATATTCTAAGATAGACTATATCCAGATGTGTATTTATCATTGTAGTTTAGGTATAAAAGAAAACCCTACACAAAGAAGTTAGGTTATTTATTTATTTTTGTTATTATATATACATGGCCAAATAACAATATATATATATATGTATGTATCCTTAGACATACATATATGTATAGATTTATATTCTAAAATTTTAAGCAAATGTGTGTTTGTATTTAAAACATTTAATCATTTGACTTTTTCCCCTCCTTAAATTGTGTTATCAAATAAATGCGTACACATATCTAAAGACATATTTTTTTGTATAATCAAAGAAAAAGAAGAGATAGTGGATCTCTTCATTTATATTAGTTTTATATTGGTTTAATTGTTCTTATGCTTAAATACAGGTGATGGGATCAGAGTTATAAACCTATATTAATAGGTGTTTAATAATCCCCATATCTCACTCAACACAAATTTAAATTATTAATTCTAGTTTTGTTATTCATCTGCTTACCCTAATAATTCAAAGAGTATTGAGCAAGCTTATATTAATCGGGATTACAATATTGGTAATGTTAAGTCTGTATTTCTATGATCTGTAGCAGTATATTCTTTCTAAAAGTGAATATTCCCATTTAGAAAGTGGTACAAAAAAGCAAGTTTAAATTAGGCCTTTCAAAAATATTCTCTTTGTGATCAACTTTGCAGATCATTATAGAAATATACATAAAAAGATATCAGGAAATATAGCTAATAACAATTAGTTTGATCTTTTTTATAGTAATGTAGAGTATCTAGATTAGAACATGTTTGACTATATTGTTGGCTTGAAATAATTCCATGTGTGATGTGCGAATTTGTTATTAAAATATTCTCTTTGTGATCAACTTTGCAGATCATTATAGAGATATACATAAAAAGATATCAGGAAATATAGCTAATAACAATTAGTTTGATCTTTTTTATAGTAATGTAGAGTATCTAGATTAGAACATGTTTGACTATATTGTTGGCTTGAAATAATTCCGTGTGTGATGTGCGAATTTGTTATTATTTTCTGATTTGTGTATACCATGCATCGTGAGGTTGATAATAACAGAATCATTTGAATAAAATGAAGAGATACTTTTTATTGTATAATTATTTTAGTATATTAAATAGCTGCTTTGGTTATTACATGTTGTTGACCATGGATGGGCTAATAAATGGGACTTAAAAAAGGTACCCGGTACAGTAAATTTTGGTTGACAACGATGTAGGACCCAAAATAATATTTAAGGTCTAATAAAAACGTAAATGAAATATTAGATCAATAAAAAATAAATGAAATTAACACTAACAATAACTGGTTTGATAAAAAGAGAACATACTTGTTTATAATTCGATAATTTTATATATTTTTTAAATATATATACGTCTTATAATATATATGAAGATTGTACATATCTTGACAATAAATTAATAAATAATAGATAAATAAGAATAAATTGAAATGAGAAGAGATGGACAGTAAATATGTTACAATAAGTAAATAACAATTTTGTTCAAAACACACGCAGGTAGGAAAAGACATAGTGCAGATATGGAAAATAGTACTTGGGACAATTACATGACAGCAGAGGGGGTCTACTGTTGTTAATATATATATCGTAAATTAATAATATTCATAGATGTCAGTATACATAAAAATAAATCAGGTTAGAATATTAATTGATATTATATCAAGAAACAACGATTTGAGTTTCTTTTAAATTAAATGATAGCAAGAGCTCATTCAAAGAGAATGGAACCAGCAGAACTGAAGAGCTTATACAGCCAATATTGCCTGAGTTGAATGATCAAGAATTGGATCAGACAGTAGACAAGCCATCAGAAGAGTTGTCAGCCATAATCAATATGAAAATGGTGTATGCATTAATCAAAAATATGTATGATATGCAACAAAATATGCATGATAAGCAAAGAGGAATGCAACAAAGGATGAAAGATGCACAATGAAAAATAGATACAAAGTTCCAAAATGTGGATAGACATTTTCAAAATATAAATAGACATCTTCATGAATTTGAACAAAATATATAAAATCATATATGTGTACAAAATTTGAAGATAAAAAAAAAAAGCAATAAAGCTTAAATGAAAATGTTGATAAGCAACAAAGTTTAGATACGGTCTCTCATTGCTGAAAATCAACAAACCTTAAATGTAGAATCTCTGATTGTTGAAAAGCAGGAAAATCTAGATATAAAAGATCTAAATCTTGAAAAAATATACATCAGTATGCTAAAAAATTTTAGGATATGGAGGTGCAACAAATCGATGGGAAACTGCAAAAAATATGGATGATAAGCAGAAAATTTTAGATCTTAATTTCCCTAATATGGAAAAAAAAACCTTTTACAAAATCACAAATGGTTAAATTAAAAAAAGTAAAACAAGTAGAATGACTCATAAAGATAAAAATACATGATAAAGAATATGAAAGGGAAAATAATAGAAATTTACTGAAAGTCAATAAAATAATATAAGATTTAGAAGTGGTTGGAGATGTGAAGAATTAAAATTAAAAGTGTTACTACTAAAAAAATTATAAAACATTGACACATAGTGGCAAATGGCTCATAATGACCATGTGAGAATTAAAAAAATTTATTGTCATTCCAAATGATGACACAACAATTAATAATAAAAAAAATACCTAAAGAAAGGAAAGCTCTGATCCCGGTCAAAATAAAGATGGTAAACTTTCATCACCGACCCAGGATCTGTTAAATGAATGATTTTATTAGAAATAAAATATACCTTGTATGGAAAATAAGACAAATAAATTGATTCATTTGAAATAATTTGGAAAAAAAAAATTATTTATTGACAAAAAAGTTAACAAAACAGTAAATGTTGCTAATATATATATATATATCTTGAAGTAAAACCAAGATATATAATATTTAAGTTTAAAAACCAAGATATATGAATGATTAATTAGATAGATGTTAATCACTATTTGTTATTCACTATTTAGTATAAACATCTATAAAACAAACAATGAGGATTGCCAATTCCTCTACAAGCTTTGTGATAAATGCTTAGCCAGAACCAGCACTTAAAATATCTCTGTCAGGAACCCCTCCCCAAACCCCTGACCATGGTTTCATGCTTTGGCACTCCTCAGAGAGGTATCAGGATAGGTTCAGATACTAGATCTAAAAATACCAACCCAAAGCCAAGCACTTATCTAAAAGTTATCTATTGAGTGGAAAATCTGAAATTTTCAGACATCTACATGTCTTCAAACCCAGCTATCCAACACAAATAGCTATATGGGGCTGATAGATCTTCAGCCATACCATATATTAGTAATCTTAGCAATATAAAATTGCATAAGACTTATGGCAGAGACTATAAATAGTCAAAATAAGAGTCATAGATCACATGACCCTATTTCTTAAGCTTGTAAGTTGTAAACAATGAGGATTGCCAATTCCTCTACAAGCGTTGTGATAAATGCTTAGCCAGAGCCAGCACTTAAAATATCTCTAGCAGGAACCCCTCCCCAAACCCCTGACCATGGTTTAGTGCTTTGGCACTCCTCAGAAAGGTGTCAGTGTAGGCAGATTTTCCACTCAATAGATAACTTTTAGATAAGTGCTTTGCTTTGGGTTGGTATATTTAGATCTAGTGTCTGAACCTACCCTGGCACCTCTCTGAGGAGTTCCAAAGCACGAAACCATGGTCAGGGGTTTGGGGAGGGGTTCCTGACAGAGATATTTTAAGTGCTGGCTCTGGCTAAGCATTTATCACAAGGCTTGTTGAGGAATTGGCAATCCTCATTGTTTATAACTTACAAGCTTAAGAAATAGGGTCCTGTGATCTAGTTTTCTGAATAAGTTTTCTGAGTATTTAGGAAAGTAGGTTTGGGTTTATTTGGGTTTGCAGTGCTTTCTATGGTTAGAAATAATTGAAGGTTTTAGAGTTTGTTAGAGGCTTTTGTAGTCAGGATGTTCTGTTATGCTATTGCATGTGTTTGCATGTGCTTTGCATGAATGATTTTTATCCATATTAATTACCTACATAATCTAAGATGAGCATGGCTCATTTTGGATTAAATGCTCATCTTGCACTCATGTAACAACCAAGAACATTGTTGTAGCATAAGGAGTTTGATAGAAATGTCAAAACCCACCTTGATGCTAAATCTCCTGTAGGTCTCAAATTAACCATGAGCAGGGGTGCATCTATTGTGAGAATGTAGAAGCTTGCCGTGCTTTACTGTGATAGTTATCATTAAATTCCTGATGAAATGAGTATCTGTGTGTCAATGACTATGTCTTTGTCATTTCTGAAATAGTGATTGGATATTGGAGTGGGACCTAATCTTATAAGTAAATTCTGCCAAAAGACAGTATTTTAAGTTTCACTTATACTTGAATTATAGATAAATTCATATTAATGTGTCAATGATTTCTACATAAATGAGAGGGAGTCATAAGAATTATATTTAAAAATGAAGTGATGTAATAAGTTATGAACCATAAAAATGGTTATTCCTGTGTCAGTGCCTCATTAAAGGAGGTGGAATTGTGCCAGGGATAATGATGATCAAGCCCCATCATAAGGTTGTTACAGCTTGCCTTGTTCATAAAGTTATGTACATATAATTTTTTTACAGTTGTGGTTTTGGGTAGGTTTTGTTTAAAGAATCAAAAAGAGAAAATTTAAAATAATATAGATATGTCTGTTGACTTATATACATACACACATGCAGGTAGTAATTATATTTATTATTTAAATAACAAATTGTTACTCACAACTTATCCATAAGTTTACCTTGCTGCTCATAGAAAAAAAAACAAGTAAAGGTATGATAATTTGTCTGTAACATTTTAGTTACTAATTAATTAAAGAAAAAAACTTTTCTGGAAATTAAATAGATAAAAAGTGTACCAACTGGGTTCTTGAATGTTCTTTACCATGTGACTACAAAAGATAGGTTAGTGGCATAAAGAATAATCTATCACTCTTTTTTTCATTGCAGAAAGAGTAATTAGTTAGAGTAAAGCTGATTGCAGCTTTTGTAAAATGTTTTGTTCTAGATGATTTTCCCTCATTTAGGAATATTGTCCATAATTTTTTTAAAAAGAAATTTAAGTGATGGTTTGAGTTGAAGCTAGCCTAAGAAAACTTTAGATCTTGAAGCTAAAAACTGTGCATAGTAAACAATCTCAAAAAATTAAATTTAATATTACTTGCAGTTTGAATTATTTAATGGCCACAATGCAGATGAATAAGTAGGTTAAAGCATGTAATATGGAATAAATATGTTAAAGTACTGGCCTTCCTCTCCTTATCAGCACTATGTGATCCTATTACTAACTGCCTATGCCTATTGAAAATAGAGTGGAAAGTTTAAAATGAAAGAGAAAGAAAAATTCCTTGAATTCTTAGAAGTCCTGTTATTTTTATGGTGCACATGAAAATGTTTGAAGCTTTAAACCTATCCTCAGTGAGAAGAGAAAAGTCAAAGAAGAATGAAATGGAAATTATGAGTATTTTTTCCTCTTCTAAGATTGACTACATCCAAATGTGTATTTACCATTGTACTTTAGATATATATATATATTTAAAAAACCACATATCGGTTATTATTATATATATGGACAAATAATAGTATATATTTATGTTTCAATAGACATAGATGTATATTTTAAAATTTTAAGCAAAATATGTTTATATTTAAAACATTTAATCGTTTGATCCATTTTTTTACCTCCTCAAATTTTATTAACTAATAAGTTTTTGTACACATATCTAAAGATATATTGTTTTGTAAAACCGAAAAAAAAAGAGGGGGGGGGGCTTTTTCATTTTTCTTACTTCCAAAATAGATGAAATACACAGGTTTATATATACCTGTGTCTATATATGTAATAGACAGGGTATGAGCACAGACTTTCACATGACCCACCACTCTCCACACTATCTCATAATACTGATATACCTGAACACACATATGTCGAAAAGATAAATAATCACCAATATACGTATTTCATGCTAAACCAGCAATAATCAGTTGGTCCAGATTACCATCTCTACACATATATGCTACAAGTGCTCAGATATATTAAGATAGCAAATCCTCCTACTTTAATGGACAGGCTGGACAGTTGAAGAGTTGGAGTGTGGAGTACATTGAAGCCTGTCCATTAAAGTAGGAGGATTTGCTATCTTAATATATCTGAGCACTTGTAGCATATATGTGTAGAGATGGTAATCTGGACCAACTGATGATTGCTGGTTTAGCATGAAATACGTATATTGGTGATTATTTATCTTTTCGACATATGTGTGTTCAGGTGTATCAGTATTATGAGATAGTGTGGAGAGTGGTGGGTCATGTGAAAGTCTGTGCTCATACCCTGTCTATTACTTCCAAAATGTAAGCTTGTGGTTAAGATCTGTAGAGATCCCTACTATCGCATTTTTACGTGCACATTCTTGAGGTTACAGCCTTAGTAAATATTACTTAAATGAATATATAATTTGTTTTATTTTTTTATGTAGTTTAACTTTTATTATGTTTAAATATCGCTGATAAGATGAGGGATTAATAAATTATATTGTTATAAATCTATTTTAGTAAGTGTTTAATGATCTTCATATTTCTCTTTGCTCAAATTTAAATTATTAATTCTAATTTTATTATCCATCTGCTTACCCTGTGAATTCAAAGAATACTGAGCAAGTTTATGTTGTAGGAATTATAATAATGGGAATATAAAGTTGTAATAATTATATTTATAAAGCGCATACTCGTTACTTAACGTAATATTTATTAAGGCTAAAACCTTAAGAATATGCGCCTGAAAAAATAACAGTAGAGATCTCTGCAAAAGACAAGAGAGTAGCAGTGTATTCTTTCTAGAAGAGAATATTCCCTTTTGGAAAGTGAAACTAAATAATAAGTTTGAATTAGACTTTTCAAAAATACTAGGTTTAGAATGAATTTTGCAAACCATTGTAGAAAGATATCAAGAAATATAGCTAATAACAATTAGTTTGATCTCTTTTATAATAATACAAGATATCGCGATTGGAACATGTTTGACTATATTGATGGCTTGAAATAATCCTTATGTGATGTAAAAACTTGATATTGTTTCCTGATTTGTTTGTGCCATATGTGAGGCTGATAAGAATTAAAATCATTTGAATGCAATGAAGAAATAGTTTTATTATATAATAATTTTAATATATTAAATAGTTGCCCTGGTTATTACATGTTGTTGACCAAATGTGGTCTAGCAAATGGGGCTTAGAAAAGGTTCCCAATACAGCATCAAACTTTCTAAACTCACATCTTTGATACCATTCCCTGTACATGAATATATTAATAATTATTACTAATCATTTATTAAATTAAAGGTGACACAACTTTATTATTAAGACATGTTATTCTAAACATTTGTTTGAGTTAAATCTTTCAATGACTATGAGGATTAAACCACTAAACATCACATGATCACCATTTTTTAAGCTTACACAAATTGTTTACATAGAGGCTAAGCTCTCCATAAAGTAGTTGCATCAGATCCTAAGATCTAGGTGCAGTGCTCTCAGATCCAAGGCTTCTCACTGATGAAAGCCACAAACTAGAAATTAGTCTGGGGATATTGGATGAGTAAGCACTAGATAGGAATTTTACACACAAGCCTTCTTACATCCATTGATTATTCTGGCTTCCCTGAGTGACGCTACTGTATGGAGAGTTACCTGAAAATTTTGAACATCTAGTAGTCTTTTTCAAAGATGTTAATTTTTACATCTTATTATGAAAATAAAGGGAGAAAACTACAGCTCTGAAAAAAAAAACCATTAGGGGGTTGAAATTATCAGATAACTGCAATTAACGAATATTCTGAAAAGTGTAAAGAAGAAATAAAATAAATTTTAATGATATTATTTAAATTTAGAAATTATAAAAATAAACTTTTTGACTGATTTTCTATAATAAACTTAAACTTTATAAGATAGTCTAAAGATCAACAATGTCGTAAGCATTTTGATATACAGCCTTATTAAAGTTTTTGAAGCTAAGCCAAATATGAAATCATTTTTATCAGACATAACTTTTTTGTGGCCCATGCTTATATATTTATAATTTATCATCTTCCCAAGATAAAAAACTAATAATAAATTGAGATAAAATAAATCCTGATTCAACTCTGTCCCCTTTGTTACACACATTAAAAACATATCTTCAAATAAATTATTTAATTATTTATTTATTAATATGACTTGTTGATTTTGGATTGGGGGGGTGGGGGTGGAAGTGATTATTGTCACAATTCAGGTTGCCCAGACTTAAAATGTTTAGACCTGTTCTGTAAATAGCATAGACTATTCAAAAGGAACTTGCCCGGCATTGACTGGTCCTGAACATCCTTGATTACATACCACAAAGGTAAATAATTCATGTGACTTTATTTATGATACACCATGATTAATTTTATATATTTCACAAATTTTGTATTTCTCTTTATTTTCATATATTTTATGCTAATTTTTGGATATTTCTATTTTAGGATTAGGTGTGACCAATAAAACTGGAACACTCTCATAGTCTCCAGCCATGTAAGATTTATTATACGATTTCAAACTTGATTTGCTTCAAGTCTGTCTTGAATTTCTAAAAATAAAATGTTTTGTTTAGTATTAGAATCTATATATATTGCATTTTTTATGACTTCAATTTTTATTATGACACAGTTGACTCATTTCACTACAGGTATATAACATTTTAATTTGTGAATGTGTTTTGTTTTAATGATAAAACAGTAAATATAATGAAAATTATAATTTAAAAACCCCAAAAAATAATTTTTATATGTTGTCAAACATGTACTTAATGAAAATTTGTTTTTTTTTTTAAAAAAAATCTCGTTTATGGGTCAAAAAATCCTAAAATGCATGCATGGTGAAAAGGTTAGCAAACAAATTATATTTTTATACACTTTTATATATAGTAATCATTAGTATTTCCCCAAGTGATTTTGATAGTTTGTTTATTTATTCAGTATATATATCACTACTGTTGTCAAATTTACAATTACAAACAAATATATACCACACAAGTAGGAGGAAACAAAAATAATAATAGCAAAAAAAAATACAACAAAATTGAAAAAGAATAATAATATAATAATAACTGAAACACGGGCTTATTATATACCTGTGTCTATGTATGTAATATATAGGGTATATGAGCACAGACTTTCACATAACCCACAAACTCTTCACTCTATCTCATAACACGATACACTTGAACACATATATATTGAAAAGATAAATAATCACTAATGTATATATTTCATGCTAAACCAGCAATCATCAGTTAGTCCAGATTATAATCTCTACACATATATGCAATAAGTGCTCAAATATATATTGCTAGCCAATCTTCACACTTTAATGGATAGGTTTCAATCTACTCCATACTCCAACTCTTCAACCATCCATCCAATTAAAAATCTGATGATGGAATGCTCAAACGCCACCCTAAGACCGAGATTCTTGTCACAACCATGTTGACCTAAGGTCAATTTAACCCCTCATATACAGGACATAATCCATTTAATACAAATACAAGGAATGGGCAGACATCTCTACTATGTACTAACTGAAACACAGGCTTATTATATACCTGTGCCTATATATGTAATATATAGGGTATATGAGCAAAGACTTTCACATGACCCACCACTCTCCACTCTATCTCATAACACTGATACACTTAAACATGTATATGTTGAAAAGATAAATAATCACCAATATATGTATTTCATGCCAAACCAGCAATCATCAACATGGGTGTGACAAGAATCTCGGCCTCAGGGTGGCCTTTGAGCATTCCATCATCAGATTTTCAATTGGATAGACAGTTGAAGAGTTGGAGTGTGGAGTAGATTGAAACCTGTCCATTAAAATGTGAAGATTGGCCATCTTAATATACATCTGAGCACTTATAGCATATATGTGTAGAGATGATAATCTGGACCAACTGATATTGGTGATTATTTATCTTTTCAGCATATATGTGTTCAAGTGTATCAGTGTTGTGAGATAGAGTGGAGAGTGGTGAGTCATGTGAAAGTCTGTGCTCATATACCCTATATAGTAAATAAGATAATAAATGAAGAGAAAAAAATTGCAACATTTTCTACTTCAATCTTGACAAATATTGCACATTAAATAAGCATTTCTATAAAGGAAAATATATACTGTACATTAAATTAATAAAAATATCCATTATCTTTTACTACTAAATAATTCAAACTTTATAATAATAAAAAAAAACATATCTCTGTTTTCTTTCATTCTCTTCTTTTAATATTTATGTAAAAATTTTTAAACATATACTACTGATATCATAATTGACTGCAAAGGTGGATCCTTTCAAACTTTACAATATGTATCACTTGTATTGTCTTTAATATCTCCATATTGACTATATCTTTTTTTATCAAATATAATTTTAAGGTATTTCTTTTCCTCTGCCACTTTAACCTCTTATTCCTTCAATATCAGTTTCTTGTTTCTTTCATATCCTAAATATCCTAATAATAAATAATTACATTCTCTTCTCTTTTTTTCAGTTCTGCATAATATACATCTCTTGCAATTTATTGCCCATCAAGTTTTATGTCTTCTTCTTCTTCAGTTAATATACTCTGAAGATAATTTTTATTTTTGAGCCTTTTCAGACTTTATGTTCTGTTGTCCAGCAAAGTCTAATATTTTCGGATTACTAATCTCTTTATAGATATATTAAACAACCTCCATACTTCCTTATTCTTTTTGAATTCATATAAATAAAAATACAATAAAAGACAAATGACCCCAAGATGCATTTTGTGCTGAACCAGCACTCATCAGTTGGCCCAGGTCACTATTTTCCATATATACCTCTATTATATGAAGAGTATTTATCTATAGTAATTTTTTTTTCTCGCTAACCCGGGACAACTGCTTGTAAAGCAGCTGTCACTGACCTCTTGTCAAACTCACTCCACTCACAACTTTGACACCATCCTCCTCAGATAAGTACAATAATGATTATTACTAATTATTTTCTAAACAAGAGATTATCTATAGCGCAGATATAAACTTTAAATCTCAGTTAAAGATTAATATATCTGATTTTTTTAATTTTAATCATACTCACACATGGAGTTATTCATCTTTCTCTTTCCTATGTGTAATATCCTTATAGATATTACACATGATTAGTAATAATCTTTATTGTATTTATCTGAGGTGGATGGTGTCAAAGTTTTGAGTGGAGTGAGTTTGACAATGGTAAATAAAAATGTAACTATTACTAATCTCCTGATAGTCTCTTGCGTATCTCTAAAACATTTTTTTACCTTTTTTCCCGGCTGATCTTTTATTTCAACATCCACTGGTTAATAACAGTAGAATTTTACCAGTTGATTTAATAGGTAAACAATGTAGTCTTACTGGCTATATCTGCATATATAGATATGAATAAGTGATCGCTATATGTTAGATTGGCTAAGAAATGGATTTTATTTTCTTCAACTATCACAGGTTGCCAATGCGAATAATAGTATCCAACACAGATAAGCATCTAAATATGCATGACAGATGAAGAAAGAAAGAAAAGTAAAGAGAGAAATAATATTTTGGAATATATAATATGATAAATGCAGCATTATTTTCAACTTTATATGTAACCTTCTGTCTCAACCAATGAACAAAATGCTCTAGATAAACATTTCAGCTTCCCCAAATTTATTAGATTGAGTTGGCTGAGTAAAAAATGGGGGTGCTAAAATATTTATCAACAACGTTTGGTTAGTTGGTTAAGAGCAGAGGTTTTGATAACAAAAACAAATAAATAAATAAAATATATTGCAAGACATAAACAAACAAAAAAAAAATTAATAATACCTTATTCTAGTTCAGGTATCTATGAATTAATTTTACTTTTACTATCAGTAAAAAAAAAAAAAAGGGGGAACTTAGCATTTATTGCACAGATATATAAATTTTAGCTTACGATATATTTTTATTTATTTGCGGTCAGAATCCATTTTCCTTACTTTTTTTTAAAAAAAAAAACACAAGTAAACAAAAGTAAAAAGAAAAAGGACATAGTTTACTACAAATATTGAAAATATTTGCAAGACATAGACTAAGTTCTCTGTTCGAATGCAGATTGATTTATTAATCAATACAATATTATGACCATGTGATCAGGTCTGTGATAGTTTGTAATTTCTTACTTCCATTCTTTTTAAAATAATTCCTTTGAACATCTCCATATTTAGGGCTTAGTTTTTAAAACAAAATATAAGCAAATGTATGTGATAAATTGTCAAAAGTAAAAGAACGTATTACATAGAACATAAAATTGTGAGCTAGTTCGAACCTAACCCACTGTAAGATCTAATACATTCGTGATAAACGAAGTCTAGTAATATGAACTGACCGATTACTCACTTTACAACATATGCACCGTGGATTGCCGTTTAAATGTTTTGAGAAGTTGACTGAACGATAGTTTTATTAAATATTTATAAGAAGTTCGAGCACTGTAACAGAACTGGAGCCGTAATCCAAGAACCTTGAGCTCAAGAGACTGCTATTTGAACTGCATTAAATCGCATACAACATAGTTTTATTTTATATATGTGTACGTGTATGAGGTTGAGATGTTGGAATTGCTTACTAGCTGTGCATTGTATTTGTTTTATTTTTTTTTCTGGGAAACACTTTATAGGGTAAATTTTTATGATTATAAGAAATGGGTCTCTTCCTTTTTATTTTATAATTTAAACAAAGAAACTTTACTAATATAATAGTTTTCTATTTGTACGTATATGCACCAATAAAATTTCGATAGCATTGGTTTAAGAAGTGATTATAATATATATATACAATCATAACTAGGTTGTTTTATTTTTATGCCGCGGTATCTTTATTACCTCACATCTTGTAGATAATCATTATGAAACTGTAATATATATATATTCTTTTTTTATTTGTAAATTTTTTTCTACATCGACTGAATTTGTCTATACCCCAATTTGCTGTGTAAACAATTATATATTTCTAGTATAATCAATAAAATTTGCTTTTTTTTTTGGTACGTCAAATAAATTTTTGTACTCATAAATATTGTTTCTTCTTTTCTTTCCAAATCAAATGTATTCCAATTTTAGTAGTTATTAATTTATAAAAAACATAATAAAAACATTTTTTTAAAAAGCAATCTACGAAGGTATATAAAAAGAATTTTTTTTTTTTTTGTTATATTATAGGGAACATTTCTTTATTGAAGAGAATGAATTTAAAATTGGGAAGTATTTACAAAATTTTCCAACTTGTATTAGCTAATACGGATAAATATGGGTTATATTTCAGATCGGATATAATTATAATCTGAAAAAAAGATTTGAAAACTGAATTTACGGTCACACATGGATTTTAATTAAATCTTTGTTTAAATATATGTAATATACAATTTGCAAAATAAATGTAATATACAATATGAAAAACTTTGCGTTCATTTTTTGCATATATTAATTGGTTGTATATATAAAGACACGTTTTCTTAAAGATAAATAAATAAATACTGTACATATGAGAAAATAAAAATTAGAGAAAAAAAATCTAATTTGCAAATTTCATCGGAAAATTCTAATATTTATTAGCCAATCATATACCATAATTTGGAAGGGTTATGAACAGTGAGCATGCGCGGGAAGCATTATTACATACCCTTTGTCCTAAAATCGATAACCTTTATCCTTTTTTTTTTTAAAAAAAAATGAGTTGAAATGTAAATCTTGCGATGAATGTGAGAAAATAAGCCTGATTTATCTAGTTCTATTGCTTTCTGAGATTTTAATTTTATTGAAACAAATTTCAGAAATTTGATAAAGCCTTTTCAAAATGAGAAAACACAATTTTCAGCTTATCGTCATGAGCGGCACTTCTTTTTTAGACGGACCAATCAATAAAAAGATTGGCTGAACACGCCCACAGTTGTATCTCTCGCTCTGTTATTGATAAACTTTAAAATGAAATATGACATTTTGTCTAAGTTATTAAATTATTTTCACAGAACTTTTTTTTTTTTTTAATAAATACAGCTTTTGCGTCATCTTCGTGAAATAAAGCAGACTTAACTGGGTCAAAATATAGAACACAGACCGATCAAAATTATTATTGGCTTATTGAGCAGAAATCGAAAAATTGTTGAAGGTTTATTTTTTTTTTATTGCATAATAATTTCAAATATTTCTTTATGATTTAAAACAAATTGTTTTTTATTATTATTTAAAAAAAGTACACATATTAAAACAAAGTTGAAGCTACAAGTAGCATATTACATTGATTATTCTAAATATTATTATAGAATACACGGATTTTTATATTTAAACAATATATAAAATCAAAAGAAAATAAATAACATACCGCTGAGTGATCTTTAAAATTGATTGATAGATTCCATGATTAGATCAAAATAAAAAGACTACAGTAGAATTAATTATTTATTTTAATTTTACTTTTACGAATAGAATACATTTATTTTACTAAATGTACAGAAAAAACTTCGAGGTGTAACAACAGAGTATCTGCTTATCAAATTATCTGCTGGAAGTTCTGATCCGAACCAAATAAACATAAAAAAATTCAGTCCTAATCAAGCTAAATATAGCTAACCTAGTTAAACCTAGTAAACAATCTAACATTAATAGGCAAATGGGCATCTAATTATTCTTGGCTAAAAAGTCAGATAAAAAGTAAATGCTTCTCAAATTTTCACCACTCATAAACTGGTAAGCCTTTTTCGTTTCTATTTATCTAAGAGAAATTATTCAAGAGGCCTTTGCCTTGCTGTCATCTATTTAAAACTTTGTTTTATCTTTGCTACTGAAAGAAAAACTGTATAGTAATATGCTAAAATTTGAATACTAATATGCTTTCATATAGTCTCTCATCTTAATATTTGAGCCTTGTATTTGCTTTATCATATAGATAGAGAGATGGAGAGTATCAGAGAAGGATCTCCAGAATGTTATTTAGGTTAAATGCGACTAATCATCAACAACTTTGGCTTGGGTAGTTGTTAGCATGAGAACGAAGATCAGTTTATAAAATGTCTTGGTAGCTTTTTAAATGAAAATACAAATGTGGATGATTCTCCTCCCGTTTAACAAGATAAAAAGATGGAGAGGTATTGTGATTTTGTAAGACCCTGAACAAATTCGAATTTGTAGTATCATGTGCAGTGAGAATTCAGGCATTTTTCTCTGGAAATGAAACGGCTTCTTTGGGGGGGTGTGGGGAGTTCATTTAAAAAAAAAAAACTTAAGAACAATTTTAGATAAAATTTAGTAAATATAATAAAGTATCTTCATCATCAACCATTATTAATTCACTGCAAGATGACTTGTATTTAAATATTACACATTCATCCTGTATTCTGCCTATCCCTCTTCTATGTATTTAAATGGAACATATTAAGAACCTATACATGAGGGATCAGGGTGACTTAAAGTCAACATGGATATAACGTTAATATTGTCATCAACAACCGTCCGTCATCATATTTTCAATGTTATGGATAGCTGAAGAATTGGAAAGAGAAGAAGATTCATGCCTGTCCATTAATTAATTAAAATATGAAGATTTGTTATCTTAATATAAACCGAGCACTAATTATATATGTGTGTGGAAGTTGATGATCTGGACCAATTGATGAGTGCTAGTTTAGCATGAAATATGTAAATTGGAGATCATTTATCTTTTTCACATGTATGTCGTCATGTGTGTCGTTGTATAAGATGGAGTGGATAGCTTGAAAGTCTGAATTTACATCACTTCTAAATTAAAGAAATATATTATAAATAATTTAGAAATAGATTTATAATAAAATAGAATTTATTTAACGATTGATGTAATGTACATCTCAATGCGGCATCAACCACACTTTAAATCACCCAAATATATTTCCAGATTTCATTATGCATTAATGTCATTCGAAAATATCATTTCTTTTTTTTTTATGAAGGGGGGGGGGGGGTCAGTACTGACTTTATGGTTCAGGCAAATGCCCATTTTCTCAATGGACAACATTCCTTTGTATATATGTCATATAATAATATATCTGCTTTATTCCGTCCAATTAATTGCATGAAAAGTAAAACAATATTCCTGGGTATAACATAAAAGGCAGTGTAAAAAAAAATATTTAATTAAGCAGTTTCTTAATATCTTGAGAATATTATAGCACGATCATTAAACCAATAAATATTCTTCAATTTTCTGAATAATCATATTCATTTTGATGAATTAGGGATATAAAATAGTCTTTTATAATGGATATACACAGACATTTTCTGTATAATGAT
Organism: Epiperipatus broadwayi; assembly: GCA_028023455.1. NCBI lineage: Eukaryota > Metazoa > Onychophora > Udeonychophora > Euonychophora > Peripatidae > Epiperipatus > Epiperipatus broadwayi. The sequence goes on along the minus strand of JAQFVV010006385.1, from coordinate 832,574 downwards.
TATCTCTAGTACACTCTAAAGAAATGCAATGTTCATAGTTTCTTCTTTTTTTTTTCATATGTCAAAGTGTTGACCGGGAAGCGAACCCAAACCAGCTGCTTGGAAAGCAGCTACGCTAACCACTGAAAAACTGCAATTGGACACAATATTGAAGTATTTCAGAAAAAAAATTTTCTGCAGGGATTAAGTGACAACTTTGCAGAGCAACATGGGAAAAGGTCGGATCTACATTGCTCCAAATAGATATGTAATTGATACCATATTTGTAATTGTTACAATCAATATAGCAATAGAATAAAATTTCTTTTTTTTAAAAAAAAACTTTGTAAACGTACGTGAATGTATTTATAATACACAGATTAGTTTGTATGGTCGTTGCAACTTTTTTCTCCAGTGTATTTATTTTTCTTTTCTTTGTCCTTTTATTTTTTTCTCGGTTTCTTGGAGTCGGAATAGTCATACTTGATTGAGAATGTCTAACGATGATGATAAAAAGATGTAAACTATTAACCTTTCTTAAAAAAAAAAAAAAAAACTTAATGGTAAATTTAAATTGAGGAGATTTTCATCGGAACTGCCCCCTCACCTATTTGTATTAAGTATTAAATAGATTATAAAAAAACTGTTAAAAGGCGCAAAATTAATTATCGAGGAAGGAGGGATCTGACGAAACGCAATGGAAATCACTATTAAAGTGAAATTTTCAAATTTTTCATATTAAAAAGTTTGTTGCTGAAGGATAAAAGCTTGCAAACAAGATATCAAATTAACTGACTAAACTGATGGCTACCTTTATGCCTTCTAAGTTCGTATAATTACTGAACCTAGACTAATTAATATCCAATTGTATTCTTTATCCACTGTAGTGAGATAATCAAATCAAAATAACTATATTCGTGGAAAATTAGAGATAGAGCCATTGAAGAATTTTAATAGATTGTATGAGACAATAGAAAATAAAAATAATGATATATTATGCTGCTCAGGATGGTTACAAGACATTCCTACAGCAGAGAATAAAATACGTTGGAAAACTACAACTAGACATAGTGTTGAAGTATTTTGGAAAGAAAAGTTTTTTGCTGAAGACATTAAAAAATAACATAGCAAAATATTTAACAGAAACATGGATATATGGAAGTAATTGTGTTTCACATATTGATTTCTGCCAAACTTACTTCTAGAAAAGTTTTTACCTTTCCTTTGAATTGGAATGGCAATACCTGTTTATACGAATGAATGCTTATATATATGCATGTATGTATGCACCTGAAGTGCTAATTTGACGGTCCATAGATCTTTAACTCTGGAATTATCACTCTATTATTACTCAACTATGCAGAGCCATCATAACAGCAGGTGTATTGCATAGATTGAATAAACATAATTCATGCATAATAAAACGTACAACTGAAAGAAAATTACATAATAATAATATAATCAATTTTATTTTTGTTCACAACAGCAAGTTGGTTATTTAATGTTTATTTAAATTTATGCTTTGATAAAATAACTTACTAAACATTTTTTTCGAAATCAAAGCTATAACTTGCTTCACCTCCCCTTTCCCCCCCACATACTCCACGATTATGGATTTGGTAATACAACAAATGTGTTATCAACAATATCATTTTTAACCGTTATCTATTCCGGCAGTATGAAAATCTGTCCAAATTTAATCCAGTTTTCCTAATCCATATCCCCTTTTCACATTACATCTTCAAACTTCCTTTTGTAATGTCTCTCTTTCTAGATCATTTATGATTCCTTGATTTAATTTAAGACTTCAACAGTAGTCCATATCTTCTAGAAAAATATATCCAGCCCAGCCACCTATCCATCTATAGTCATCTTTTTTAAAATACGTCCATCCCCATTTCTATTTTAGTCTCCTAACTCTTTCTATAATATCAGAGACATCTGTTTGATCTATCATCAGTATTTGGCTTTCCGATCTCTTCCTGTTATTTCCAAAATACATACGCATATATAGAGCCTATTATATCTATAATAGAAGTCCAAATATTAATTTTCCATTTACTTAATTCGCTGAGTTTTTTAATTTTCATAACAAAATAACAGAACTACTGTAAAATGTTTGGTGATAATAAATCATCCAATAACCTTATCAGTCTTAACTTTATTAAAGGAACCATATTACCTAGTTATTGCTGTTGCATTTCCCAAGATATTCTTCAAAATTAACGACATACTAGATTTATGTTTAAGCATTATCACAAATTGATATATTTACAAATATCTTTTAAGATTTGAAATACCAGGCACCTCTGATTTTATATATGTATGGGAGATGGTAGTCTGAACCAACTGATGAGTGCTGGTTTAGCACGAAATACGGATATTGGTGATTATTTATCTTTTATGCATGTGTGTGGTCACGTGTATCAGTAGTATGAGATAGTGTGGATAGTGAAGGTGCGTGAATGTCTGAGTTCAAATCCCCTATATTTACAAATATATTTTAATAAATTTTAATATGTGAAGCCATATTTATGTTTTAATTAATGCAATAATGGTAATTTTTAACTTGAGCTATTAGAAGCAAATACAATCATTCCATCTTGTTGGCTTCTAAATTTACAGAAATCTGATAATTGCGCTATTCCTGCCAATTTAAATAATAATTTAAAGAATGTTTGTAACAGTTTTGCAGTTATCATCAATAAAATTTTTGATTTAGTTATTAAAGTCAAAAAATATTCCATGCTTTTGAGCCGACTATGAAAAAAACAATTTACCAACCTTTACTTACAACCGTTTCCATACAGTAATGCCACCCAGGGCAAACCATAGTAATCAATGGATGGTGTGCACTGGGGGTAACACTACTGCATGGAGAAAATTGCTAATGTTTTAACATCTTTTGTAAGCATAAGAAATTGTGATCATGTGATGTCTTAGTCGTTTAATACTAATCCTGGCCCAAGGATGATAGTGATTATGATTATTAAAAAAAACAAAGACACCAAAATGTATAAATACTGGATTGGAATCAGAACTGGATTACTATTCAAACAAATGAGCTTGGGTTTAAAACATCATTGTGTTTTTGGACTTACAGCTTTATAGTTAACTAAAAAGATTTTTACTACTGGAGGGTTGTATTAGATCCAGAGAACTAAGTGCCATGCTGTCATATCCAAGACTGCCAACTAATAAAGTCTACAAGTAGAAATGAGTCTGGGGATATTGCATGAGTATGCACAAGATAGGAATTATGATGGCAAATGTGTTAGTATCCATTGATTATTATGCTTGCACCGGGTGGCACCACTGGAGAAAAGAGTTGCTACTGTTTTAATAGCTTGTGTACACATAAAAAATGATGATCATGTGATGTTTAAATAGTTTAACTTTAACTTAGATATCTATCTGTGTTGCTGATAGAAATACATTTAAATACTTTGATATCTAGAAAATTTGACAGCTTTGATGGTAAATTCATTGCAACCTTAGATATACTACTGCATTTAACAATTTTTAAAAATGGAGTATTTTATCTTAATAATAAAATTATTATAATTATGTTTAAGGTCGTTATTTTACATTTATCATAAGATTCAACTCCTATTCACATCATTAAAACATTCTACATTAAAATTAAGAACAGACCTATTCAAGCTGAGGAAAAACCTGGATATCATTTCCATACATACCTGAAGCTACCCACAGTATAAGTAAAATCTGTGCTGAAACATACAGTAGTTTTAGTACTCCTCCCATTCTAAATCACTAAATCATCCATGCACTTTACTACTGTTACACACTGCTTTATTTACCACCCTCTTTTACAGTTTACAGTTTCAATTACCCCAGCAAACTTCTTCAGTAGTTTTATATCTCCTAATTTCAACTGCTAAATTAAAAAAAATTGAATTTAGCAGTTGAAATTAGAAGATATAAAGTTCTGGTGAAGATTTCTGAGACAATCGAAACTGTAAACTGTAAAAGAGGGTGGTAAATAAAGCATTGTGTAACAGTAATAAAGTGCGTGGATAATTTAGTATTATATGATATACAATTGGCAATGCAATAAGAAAGATTAGTTATTATCATTCTAAATCAGCTGATTAATCATATGAAAGATAGGTGGCCCTCAGAGCAGATTATGCATAAAGTTCAACAACACAAACTGTAATGCAGTTTATTTTGGAGAATATTATGCCAATCTATCTACAAGAATCTCACAGTACAGATATCAATACAATCGAGCTAAGACTAATACAAAATATCACATCTATTTTCCTCGAATATGAGTCTAAACATAACCACAGCATTGAACCCATATTTTCCAGTATTGTCTGCTCTGCAAGAAAAGATGCTAAACACAAAGTTAAAGAGGATGGCACATTGCCAACGATATTCATGCAATCAACAAGCAAGAATTCTATATACCCCCTCCCCCATCAAAAAAGTGGTTCATTTAAATCTATTCATTTACATCTTTATAATCAAATTTTATGTAAATCACCATCTTTTGTGATTCTTCTTACACAACTATAACTATGAGTATGACTATCAGTTAGTCGAAATCATGCTCAGCATATTAGTGTTGATACATTTAACATTTTTATTTTTAAAAGTATTAAACAAGCTTTTCTTAGTAAATATGTTGTATGTATTTTGAATTACATTTTTTGGAGAAAAGTTTAAAAAGATTGAAATTACATTTATAATCGTAAATGAGATATTGATTTTTATTGTCATAATGTAAAATATCTGAAAAAAATGTATTGTTTCTCTTATTTTGAAGATATTACATTTTGATTTACAAGTGCCAAACTTTCTCCGCCCACAACTTTGACACCATCCACTCTGGATAAATACAGTAATGATCTTCAATAATCATTTATTAAACTAGAGATTATCTCTAGGCCAAATATAAACTTTAAACCTCAGTTAAAGATTATACATCTGATTTTTTAAATCACATTTTTCTTTCCCATGTGCAATATCTTTTATAAATATCTTAAACAATTGCTATGAACGATGATAAGATATGTTCTTCAACTTTCTAGCTATGATACTATAGATTTTACTACTTCAAAATCATATCTTCATAGAATTAAACTTAAGAAGCTAATAAATGGTAACAAACTTTTTTTAATTTTAAAAAAAGGATTTTATGGAAAATTATGAAATCCCCCATTCCCATTTATGCTATAGAGATTATTTCAAAGACATGCTTAAATAGTGCAATGTTGATTGTTTTCATTTGAAAGATACTGTGTAATGTGACCAATTATTCTGCTTTCAATTTACCTCTATTTTTGTTTCAATGTTTTCTAGATGCTTTTTCAAAACTACCATATGCACCCAATTTAAATAGTCATAATTTTGTTTTTCTGTATAGATAATTCACAATAAAATGTTATTTCTTAACAATAATTGCATTTTTTCCCCTGTTATAAAAATGTAAAGAGAACTTTTTTTCTAATAAATACTTAATGCATCAAGTAACAAATTCACTGAATTTAGAAACTATTAATGTTTTATTTTTATGCAAAACTAATATGCAAATGATACTGAACAATAAAAAGTCAGTAGTTCAACTGGAAGAACATTTTAATTGTTCAATCTGGTGGCCATTTTTTTAATCATGCAGATTACTAAGGAAAACATCTTTAAAAAACATATTTGAACTTTACAAATATAGAAGAAATAATAATAACGACAATATTGAATTGTTTTCTGATTGCACAGTGCATAACAAACTCAGCAATGAAAAAAAAAAAATTAAATGATTGAACTTTTTTAAAAAAACATGAATGAAAAATATGAAGTCTTATCTATCAAATCCTGTTTTAAAAATTAAAATTATATTTATGTATAATTGTACTTTTAACAATCATTGGCAATCTTAATGCATTCGTTTTTTGTTTAAGATTACATTAAATGTGGTAACTTATATTTTTAAAAATAAAACATATTCAAATAAAATCAAATTATAATGTATATACTTTTGTTTTTAAATAATTATTATACAAATATTATGTAAAAAATAATCAAATATTTAAATAAGCCATAAAAGCAAAGCATTTTTCTGATCACTAATTACAAAAGTATTGAACTAAATTACCCTCCCACATATTTTTATCTTTGTAGGTATGCTTCACTTTCTTTGAACTTTACTTTGGCTGAAGACTTCTGCCTTTTTCAGATTTTTTGGAACTAATAGATCAATGCAGGTGTCTGTTATCAAAATTAATGAAAAACTGGTAAAATAGCACTACAGGTATATATATTAAGGCTATAACCTTAAGACCATGCTTCTAGGTACAACAGTAGGGACCTCTACAAATCTTAAATGTAAGATTAACAACTTTAAAAGACAAGAGTGGCGACTCTTCTCTTCAATCTACTTTTTAATTATATAGGTGAATCTAAAGCATTATGATTTGAGAGTGTGAAGCTATTAACTATTTCACTGATTAAGTTGACAATTTCTATACAAGCTAACCTATGTGAAATCTTTCGATTTACAGTGTGAAGCTCTTATAATTAGAAATTGTGGACTTAATAAGTGAAGTAATTAATAGCTTTGCCCTCTCAAATCATAATGCTTTAGATTCGCCTATATAAAACATATATCCAAAACTTGTCTTTCTTCTTTCTAATCATTTGTGTGATTCTCTTCTTATCAAAAGTATATTCTCTTATTCTTCTCTTTCACTTTCTTTGCATATCTTCATATAATCATATATATTGCTTATTACATACACTTTAATGAAACAAATTTTCTTAAAAACTTTATTTTCTTTAAGATAAAGCTCTGATGAAGACTGCTGGACAGTTGAAACTGTAAGGAAAATAAAGAAGTTTTTAAGAAAATTTGTTGCATTAAAGTGTATATGAAAGAAGTATAATAAGCAATATATATTCACCTATATAATTAAAAAGTAGGTCGAGGAGTGGCCGCTCTTGTCTTTTAATTAATGTCATTAATCTTGTGTTTAAGATTTGTAGAGTTTCCTACTGTCATTACCTTTTACTATTAAATTAATCTTCAGTTTAAAAGGTGTAAGTATAACTTTTTAATAGCCCAAATTAGATTAAATAAAAATCCCTAGCAAGCTTTATGTAAACTAACTGCCAGTAAATGCAAAATGTAGAATGAGTCTACCTATACTTTAGCTTTCATCCTACTTAAGCTTGCCTTTAATAACATTCTTACATGCAGAGCATGATGTGTATATCCTAATGAAATTTCAAGACAGCTATAACCTATTATGAAATCACTATAACTGGTTAGACCAAAAGGCTGTCCCATATTTAATCACCTCTTAATACTAAATTAATTTCCATTCAATAAAAGTGAATATTTCCCTTTACTTCTTATGTTCATATTAAACTGAATACATGGATCATCTCTTTTCCATGACTTAAAAAAATATCCTGAAGTGCAATTGAAATCAGTTTTTGAACAATTATATTGGTTGGTGTGCTGTTTGATTTGCATGTTTAAATTTCCTGTAAGGTCCTTATAATTAATAACCAGAATGTCCACACTTCAAACAATATAGCGCATTATCTTTTCCATAAGATTTGTATATAATTTGAAATTGAAGAAGTTCTGGTTATTATTTAGAATGTTATGCTGATACTAGAGCAGGTTTAAATACAAGATTCAAACAGCACGTTCATCAATATAATCATTCAAAAAAATCTACTTGATCTAATATAATGGTAAAACGTCAGACTCTGTAGTGCCACGTTCTCTGTTTAATTCCAGGTTTGGGACTTCTGGAATTCGAACTGGTGAATTTTTGAGTAATAAAGCATTTGATTCTTTTGTTTTTATTTTATATAGTAAGTTAAGAAAAAAAACCACCAGCAATAGCAATTAATCATAATCTCAACCAGACCTTCAATAGTATTCAAGTAAATTAGGAATTTTTATTTAATATTATTTTAATATTAGAAATGAGTAGAACAGCGGAAAAGCTAAAATTCCATTTACGCAATTTTTAGAAATTTGGAAAATATATCTTATTGCGTCAAGCGTTGGTGGTGGTTAGCACAACTGCCTTACAAGCAGTTGTCCCAGGGTTCGCTTCCCGGCTGACGACGCTTTGACACATAAAAAAAAGTGTTATAGGTATTTACAGTATATATACAATTTACTATTGATCAGATAGTAGACATTTAAATCTATATTATAAATAATAGGAAAAATATGATATATCTCAGTATCATATGAAGTATGAATGAAATAAGTTTACTCTTACATCATAAATCAATCACAAACCTTAGTTAGACCTATATTTCGCCTAAAAATAACAACGTTCAGCATTGGTCTAGTGATTATAATTTCATATATATGTGTGTGCGTGTGTGTGTGTGTGTAAGTGAATTATAAAATGGCTGAATATCTAATTTATTAGTATAATTAGTCTTGGATATATGTTACTAAATTAACATTTATTCAAAAAAAAAAAAATTGAATTATGAAGTAATTCTGTTTTACTAAATGTATTGATCAATGCGTGTTTGTTTTAATCACATAATGTTTTAAAAAAATTTTTTTCATATTTCACTTTTTGAAATTAATTTATATGTGAAGATATGATGGTTATAATTAATTGTTTTACCAAACATCTGCATTGTACTAGCGGTACTGATAAATTTATGACTCGTAGTCAAACATTAAAGTATAATTGAATAGATAATATGTGTAATTTTCTCTACATCACTCTCACACAAAGTATGGACTGGTTTCTATCCACTGGGAGGGATGTAATCATAAACACACGACCAAAAACATCGTAAACACATGATCAAAGACATGTCTTTAGATCCTCCATACGATGTTAAAAGTGGATAAAAACTAGTCCCAACCCTGTGTGACAGTGGTGTAGTAAAAATTATACTATAGGAATCTCTAGTTGTATTTTTATATTGGACTATTTCCATTATCTAATATGCCTATTGAATGGCTTTAGAAAAATGTAATTTTATTTAAATATTTCAAATACATTCAACTGTTAATAATAGCACATACAACATGTTTGAGAAATATTATTCTCCCCTCTTCTTCAGGTGTTGCTGGCCTGACCAGTGATAGTACTAGCATGGAATTCAAACCTGGACCTTAGATTCTTGACTATTGAAATTTTAAGATAACACTCTAACCAACTGACCCACCCTGCCAAAGGCAACAGTCTGTAAAATTTTCATATAATGTATCTATGAGGTTCCTCCTAATTTCTCCACTTTTTCCTAAGAGTAAAGCTGATTAGTGTTTTCCATATATTATGTATAGTCACACAACATTGGCTTATGAGATTTTTTGCCATTGTCATGTGAGCAGCTTCTTAAAATTTTCTTCTTTGTACCTTTTCTTATCTATCCAAGAAGAAAATTTAAAGAAGCTGCTCACATGATAATGGCAAAAAATCCCATAAGCCAACCTAGTGTGACTACATATAACATATGAAAATCATTAATCAACTTCGCTCTTAGGAAATAGTGAAGAAAGCAGGAGGAACCTCATAGATAAGTATATGAAATTTCTACAGACTGTTGCCTTTGGCAGTATGGCTGTTGGTTAGAGTGTTACCTTAAAATTCAATACTCAAGAATTTAAGAGTCCAGGTTCAAATCCATGCTAGTACTGTCACTGGTCAGGCCAGCAACACCTGAAGAAGAGGGGAGAATAATACCTCTTGAAAAGTTGAGCATATACTAACCTATTTGATGTGCTATTACTAAAAGTTGAGTGTATTTGAAATATTTAAATTGTTACATTTTTCTAAAGACATTCAAAGCACATATTAGATTATGTAAATAATCCAATATAAAAATACAACTAGAACACCATCATCACAAACCTTCAGGAAAACACTGAATAATCTCTAATCTAATGAATGAGTAATACAAAATTAACATACTGTATTAAAGTTTAATGTTTTATTTTTTTAAACATTGTATGATGAAGTAACATGTTATATATGAGAATATTTAAATATTCTCTTATGATAGCCAGATTGTGAATTGTAAAAGATCACAAGACCAGTTTTAAAGTTCCATTATCATTAACCACAAATCAACACTACATAGAAAAATGTCTTGGGATTAAAGATTGAACTTATTGATGTTAAATAACTTTTAACTTTAATACTGAAAATTAATTGTTAATTTCTATAATTCTAATTACGATTGATAAAAATTAAAAAAATATCCCCATGGCTTTATTATTGGGGAGTTTACAAGAAGTTCACATGTCAAAAGTGTCACCAAAGGAATTAATCTTAGGATCCCAAATTTCAGAATCTGGCACTCCTACATTGGACTAAAACCTCGCAGGGCATAATAAATGATTTAAGTTTTCTTGTCTTGTTTATTACCCCTTATGATTTAAGAGATGTACTGCTGAGTAAATGTAATACAGTAATGCCCTCTAAATTATCATTAATAATGTTTTTGAGTGTGTGATGTGATCCTGGTATCTGCCATTCTAGTGATTGAGTAGTAAGATTTTGAAGTGTAAGCAGATCGATTCCAAAAGAATTCCTAAACTAAAAACCTATTTGTTTGTTTTTTTTTTTTACTTAATATAAAATAAACAATGCAAAAATATTAAAAAATTATTTAACATCTTAGTGTCTTATTACCTAATTTTATGATTTTTAAATATATATATATATATCAAGTGGTTGGTTATAATTTTGAGTTCTGTCCATCTTGGAAAACTATAGTCATAGTTTATATGCATAAAAATAGGTTGACTTAGTAAACGCCCTAGTTTATGAAAAAGTTTAGATCGTCATGTTTAATCAGTTGATTATGGTTTGTATTGTATATGAATTTAGTCTTTTATAGTCATTTGTCAAGATATCATGTGATGTTGTTTGAGGATCAGAGCGTTAAACCAAACATAGCCATTTTATTTACTTAACCAAATTGAAATTTTTTTCTTTTATTTATTTTGCGTTTACATACCTATTTTTCAATCAGTACAGATATCTTTAAATCTTAAGCTTGCCACTCTTAGGATACAACTTTTCTTAAAAAGAACAGGGTAAACGTAAATTAAAACAGTCTTTAAATATCCAATTGGGAGTAAGATTCTCCCAGCATCCCATAATAGAAAATAGTGAAGAGATAAGCAGCACTTACTAGGTTTGCCAATTGTGGATGTGAGAGTTTGAGAATTTTAATCTCAGTTAAGAATGTCTAGATATTCAGTTACTGGTTACATTGGAATGTTAGTTAGATTGGTTTTCAGCCAGATGCCTAAAAAAATGGCGGTTGATATTTTCAAGTTTACTTGGAAACAATCCAAACTCATATTGTAAGTATGGAGGTGGATTCATTCCCGTTGTATCGAGAGATCTTTATATCCAATGATCAAACTACAAATATTTTTTGCTCATCTCAAAATTGCTCTAGAATACGACAACTGTTCACTTTGCATTTATCAAATCATACAAGATATTTGCACATAATTTCATCAGCATAGTGTCTTACTATTATTCTCTTGTAACACACGATGTTCAAACACGAATAACATACGTGTATGTGTGTATGCGTAATAAAATAATACATTTTGCTGACTCTAAAAATTTCTAAGTCTAAAAAAATATTTTTGAAGTTATTTTGTGATTCTTTAGGTTTTAATAAAATAACTCAATTTTCGTAGCATAGCGATGCGCTATATAAGATTGGGTGTTTGTACGTATTACGGAAAATAATAAAATTGTTTTTTATTTAATCATTTGCATATATCATAGCAATATTAACCTTACTCTTATTTTTTTTTTTGCTCTAGTTTTCTTCTGAATATTTTCTAAATATTAACCCCACCTTTGCAACCCAAGCATACGGCGTTGCTTGTACCCAGGCGGTGTGAACAGTAATGTCTTTTGCTCGTGTATTATCAAAATCTCATTAGTGATTTGTCTCAATATTTTTAAAGATTTTGATTATATTTTTCCCCTCTATGTATTCATCGTGTGAGTTTACAAAAATAAATTTTTTGTCTAATTTGTCATGAAGTTGGTTGATAGGAGGTATTCAGAAGCGAAATTGCATGAAACGCCGTGCACTAGCAAAATTAAATTATACATGCAAATAAAGATAAGTAACATTTTCAACTGCAAACGCTGTGATCCGTCGCTGGCGAAATGTAGAATAATAAATAATTATCTAAAGTGGAAAGGTGTGAGGATATTGAAATAAGACAAGAAATTATCAATACAAAGAAGTCAAAATGAATACCGATAATTTAAAACTAGCAATTTCAAAATAAACAGCTCATTTTCTTGTTTAATTAATGTTCTTAAATACTTTCAAACTTCTGCTTATCCATCATTTATTATTTTAATGGAGAATTTCTTAATATAATTATGATAATTCTGTCGCCATATGATATTCAGGCTATATGCAAATACATTTTACAATTAAATTCATTTTTTATATAATAAATAAAGAAGTTATGGTAATAATAAAGAAAAAAGTTTTATTTTCATAACTATATAAATTTGAATATTTTTCTCATATAAGTAATTAATTTCGTAAAAACGAAAAATCGTAATAATTATAGGTGTTAAATTTTTTCTAAAACATTCATTACTTAATATTAGATCAGGGAAATAGTCCAATATGTAAATATAACTAAAAAATATTATCATCATAAATCTTCAGGAAAACATTAGAGGTGTTATATTTTTTTAGTTTGTGCGTACGCACGTGTGTATATATATATTCAACATGCAAACACAGACATATATATATATATACAGAGAGAGAGTGGATTGAAAAGATATGTTGTTCAGAAATAGCATCTATTTCGATAACTATAATTTGATAATCGAACTCATATTGAGTAAAATTATTTTCAAGCGACATAGGGTTTTCTCTCACCCTGCTGATCCACAGCCAAACAGTCTAATTATCCAGTTAGTCAGTATATGACTAGCTAAAAAATAAAAATAAAAAACTATTTAAATTCTTGCCTTCCACCAATTAGTAAGTCTGGTGGAGGATATTGTAACCTTCTTCACTGTTTTTCTTTAAAAAGTTACTGGAAAAGTATGCTAACCTGTAGACATAAGGTTGTTTATACATTTCAATCTGCATAGAATGGTTTAGAAGAACCATCATTATTTTCTTAATATGTCCAATAAAGAAAGAAATAGTAACGGCATAAATTACAGAAAAGATCCTTTACATTAACTACTTACACCTTCTGCAATATATCTGAAGTTGCAGAATATAATCTTAAAACATTGCTAAGCTTTCTGGTCAAATTAATTCTGCTTTAAATCAATTGAATGTTAATGGGAGAAATATTATCTTATCGCTGGATTTTTTTTTTCTTTATTTGCTAATAATAACTATTATTATAAAGAATACATGAAATAATATCAGGAAGTTCTTCTCCTTAGTTTCGTTAAAACCTCAAAGACAAATTAAGTTTTACATTTAGTTCATTATAAAGTAAGTTTTTCTTCCTTATGTGTGAAAATGAAAATTTTAAATAAATGCAAAGAAAATATAATTTTGTAGTCAATCGTTGGTGGTCGAGAGATCGGCACGGCTGCCTTCCAAGCAGTTGTTCCGGGTTAGCGGGTTCGCTGCCCGGCCGATGCTATGACACATGAAAAAAATATATAAAAAAATATGATTTTGTAGACATTTATTTAATGTAAGCATTAAAAAAAAATAAGAATGACTGAATATTAAATATCATGAAAAGTTAAAAACTGTTTTTTTTTGCCTTGATTTTTCACTCATTCGATAATAAATGTGCTAAAAAATAACGTTTTGCCGCAAATAGATTCAAACTAGAAATCATTTATGTTTTATCACTTTTTAAAGTTTAATCGTAACAAAAATCCAAAACCTATTCATGCTTAATGTGAATCAAAGTTTATAAATTTGACTAACATGTTATTAATTTGTTACTTAAAAATAATTAATATGATAAATAAAATAATTGATATCTTTATCCATCAATTTTTTTAATGCCTATATTACAAAAATTGTGATAATTGTGACAATGAATATGTTGATAAAGGTGTATATAGTCAATGGTGTGTAAGGAATTGCCAAATATTTAGAATAAAAATTAAATGATAAACTTTTTTTTTTTTTCATATTTAACATTGGGTACTCCCTTTTTTTTTATTTTGTATTCACTTTTAACCATGTGGATTTTTTTTATTATTTGTAATACATTAGGTTTCTCATTGTTCAAATTTTTGGTTACATAAATGTTCTATGTTTTAAAATAATATATATAAAAAAAATATCTTTTAAATCTTTATGATGTAATTTTTTTTTATTAAAAGCCTATACACAAATAATAAAATTATTATTACAAATAAAAAAAATCAATTAAAATAAAAAAACAATAACAATATTACTGATGCAAAATGTTTTATATCTATTGTGAGATAAGTTTCCAGCATAATATATTTATAAAACTAAAATATAACTTCAAGAATTCGGTGCTCAGAATATATAATACAAAATATAAGTGCAACCGTATTTAGAGAAAAGCTTTGTATTATATAATTAGCATGCCTAGCACGCTTTCGACTGCTAATAGTAAGTCATAATTATGGCACCAACCATGAAAAGAAATTATGATATTTATTAGGAATAAACCACAATAAAAATTTTGCATATTTGAATGGTAAATACATTATTTATACTGGCCATTTTTTTTAAAGAGGGATGCAGAAATTTTTTTGTTAAAACTGAAATGTATTTTTATAAAGCTATATGTAAACATCTCATCCATACGAGGGGATATCCAAAAAACTAGAACCATTTACTGTAAGGTAACTAGATGTGGTACATGCTTCTGCCCCTAGATGTCTTTATCAGGGACATCCTGTGTCAGTTTGCCAACCATTATTATCAAGAGAAGTCATGTTGTGGCATAGTAAATGTTTTTGTTAAATATGTTTTCGTTATTTGTCCATTTTTATTATGGCCAAAAAGTTGGAACAATGTGAAAATCTGTTTTCTGTTAGAAAAACAGTTATAATGCATGAAACAGCATATAAGAAAGCTGTTCTAGAGAAAACACGGGTCATGAGTGGTTTAATGGAAATATTTCAAAAAAGTGTGGTAAATGAAAGTCCAATGGCAAGGTGATGCTGGGTTTTTTAGATGCATGGAGCCTTGTTTATTCAGAAATCATTTATAATGATCACACATTTTATCTACAAGTTTTGAAAAGCTTGTGTGATGTGATAAAACAAAAATGCCCAATTTGTGGCAAAGTGTGGAGAGCAGGTTTTACCATGACAATACACCAGCGCATAAAACCCTGTATGTGATGCACTTATCCATCAACTGTATTCACTAATTATAACCTGTACAACTTTTTATTTACCTGAATAAAAAAACACCACAACAGAAAAAGATTTTCCGACTAGAAAGTGGAAAAAACAACAAAATACATCACTTTGCAAGAGTTTCAGGACTACTTCAAAAAATGAAAAACTCATTTAAGCTGGTGCACTGCAAAAAAATGGACAGTACTTTAAGGGTGATTCAATATATAACACCTAAAAATGAATACACAATTTTATTGAAAATCCGAATGATTTTTGAGTATCCCTTTATATTAATAATTTAATTTAAATTAAATCTTCAAATAAAAATAGACATATTTTTGCTAGCATCATGGGAAATCAAACAACTTTTATAATTAGCTTTATATTATGCAAATATACAACTCTAATTTCTTCAGATTAAAACTATTTGTCCTTTTCTCTGATTATTGAATATAATTAATATTTAATTAGACATATATTATTAACTTTTCTCAAATTGTAATTGAATTAAATTATAAGTGCTAGACATACTTAAATTAGAAAATCTTAAAGTTTCAATCTTTATTATAATATTATGCTAGGTCACTTTCAGTGTCTTAGTCTGATATATTGATAGTAATAGCTGGTGGACAGGATAGTGAGAAGTATAAATAAGCCATAAAATTATGTAAATGTGCACAAATGAGTTAAAGTGCTTACTTTTTAGTAAGGGCAGATGTAGGATTCCTTTTTATTTATAATTGCTTGGATGAATAAGAGGGGATTTGATAAATAAAGCAAAGAAAAGGATTGATAAAAAAATTAACAGTGTTTTCATATAATTGTATGGAATGGAGTGGCAGTAGCAGGGTTAACATATAGTAATGATGCATTATGTGTTACTAAAGGAGCATTAGATTACTTAGAAAAAGTACAAAGAGAAATAGAAAGACATGCATTAGATGCAAAAGTATGGAGGGCAAAGGAGGCATTTCAATAAGTAATGGGATGGTCAAGTTTTTATATGAGGGATGCAAAAAGCAAAATGAAAATGTTCAGTAGATTGCAGTTTATGGATAATAATAGAATAGCCAAAATAGTATTTAATTGGGTTATGATTAAAGGGCAGGCAGCAAGATGGGTGCGGAAGATAGTACAGTATGCAGAAGATTTGGATAAAGAATTTATGTCAGTATACTTATACAAAAGGTGGGATGATTGTGTTAGGAAAATTGTTAAGTGTTATAGTGGCAAGGAATGAGATAGGAGAATAGATGCATCAATAAAGAATAGAGAGATGGAAAACTAGTATGGAGAGTAAAAAGGGTTTAAATATATATAGAAGTAAACAGAATATTGGGTGTGAGTTAATTTATGATAATAGCAAGGAAAGTAGTTTACTGTTTAAGGTTTGAACAGGATCTTTAGCAACAAAGGAATATACATGTAAATGGGAAAATGTGGGTGATTTAGTCTCCAAGTTGTGTAAGGAAGGCATAGAAAATATTAGGCATCTATTAATTGAGTATAAATGCCTGCAAGCATAAAGGATACAAATAATGAAATTGTGGAAGAATAAATATAAATAAAGTGATTTTACAAAAAGTGGGTCCTTGGTTTTTATGTTAGGTTTGGGAAAAGATAAGGGTGATTTGATATAAAGGCCATGAAATTGACAAATATTATATTGTGGAAATGGGATAGAGCAGGATAGAGAAGAATATGGGGAAAACTTAGGGCAGGGAATAGAAGGAAAGGTAAAGTGGCTAACAGGTTTCTCTGGGCATTGTGACTAAGATATTCCTGACTCTGATAAAGGAAAATTACAGTACATTGCATCACATAGTTATGATTATTAGTAATATGCCATAGTGTTAAGATTATAAGAGATGTGCTATGCCTATTTTATTTTACATTTAGAATCATTTCTCTTGATTCATATAATAATGGCTGATGTAGGTTCAAAGGTATTTCCTAAATATGTAGAAAATATATACAAAATATGTAGATGATCTCTTTATCTGTGCACTGGAGCTCCATCTTAATAACATCGAATATGAGTTTGCAGGGAAATCTGCATTAACCTGAACAATAGAACAGTAAGACTCTTATAAAGGAATAAAATATCTCAATGTATACATCCAAAGATAAAGTGCCCAATTAAATTTCAAAATGTTAATCAAACCCATCGAAATGACAGGATTTGTGCATCCCAAATCCATAACTCCCTGCTCATACAAATATGCTGGTCTGACAACATTTCTATTTAGAAATTTTAATGTATATAAGTTAGAATCAGATCACATGTCTAATAATGAAAAATATATTAACAAATTATGCTTTGTTGGATTCGAATATAAGACACTAACATTCTCAACAAATGTTGTAACAAGGTCAGAACTATACCTATACCAAACTGACTACAAGCTCTGAATTTTATTCCCTTATAGCCAAAAGCATCCAGAAATATAAATAAAATATGCTCAGACTCATATAGGATCAGCCTCTGTACTCCACAATTGGTGAATAGATTGATTAATAATTCCAAAAATAAACTCCTAACGAATATCCCCCCACACTGTTTACAATATTGCATGCACTCAAACTGGTTGCAATGTCATTTGCTTTGGAGAATCACATGCCAATTTGGCAACAAGACTCTCCCAACATCAATACCTTTACAGAAGAACTAAAAGCAATCCAGACCAAAAATTCAAATTTCTGGAGCACCAAAACAAATTCAACCATACATTTGCATCTATATCAGCCAGCATTGTGCACATTAGGAGAAATAATTCTATGTGTAAAATAAAAAAGGCATGGCACATTATTAATAATATCCTAACTCTAAAAAATAATTCTGCTTCCCCCTTTCTAAAAAGTATATCATATTTATATTTCTCACCATCCTGTCCACAAGTCATTACTATGAATATGATATCAGATCAAAATATCGAAAGCAACTTAGTATTAATAACAAACATTGAAACTTTAGTTTTTCTTATCTGAGTGTTCCTAGCACTTATAATTTAATTGAATTAATATCTAAAATAATTAATGTTATTAACTTAACAGAACTAATATCAAGAATAATTAATAACTTATTAACCTATGAATGAATTTTTTAACAAATATTATTTTTTATAAAGAATAAAATATATAATATGATCCTCTCATCAAAAATTAAGCACATACTATAGTATAAACACATCTAAATAATAGAAAGAAAAAATGTAAATAAATTAAAAGAAATTCTTTTTTATAGTTGCAAATAATCTTTCAACTTGAAAGGCAAATAAAATATTTAAAAGACTATAAATGACAAAGCATAAAGCTAAACTAATCAATAAAATAATCAAACTCATCCCAAATTCAGAACTAACCCAGACAAGCCCAAAAAAATAACCTCTAAAACACAACCAATGTTTTCACTACTATAAGACTTCTTAAGTGTAAAGAACTATAAAATAACACATTTAAACTCAACATTACCCACAATTCCACTTACATTCCATACACCCTTAATATTATAAGAACTTTTAAATAAGTTAATTGCTTCAAAGACATAAATTTTTAATAATAAAGATTTTATTTCTTTCAAAGAAAACCTTAGCCTCATCAAAACTAATAGTGTATCTTATATCTTTTTCATAGATATATAAATCAGAACTGAGATATTTATTTCTATAATTAAACCTGATAGCTATCAATCTGTATTTCATAAAATGGCTGCTTTAAGATTATTATTGCACTAATGGGGTAGCTTTGTTTCAAAATTGTCAATTTTATAAAGATTATTTGAGTGTTGGCTACTCTTATAAATTTGTTAAAAGTACTTTATTTAATAGTAATTGTAATAAAGTACAGGATAAAAAAAAATATGCTTTTATTTTTCTGCCTTTAAAATTGTCTTCTCATAGAATTGTATGTAAAAATAGTAATTTGTTTGAAAATAAGAAAATTGCTTGGCAAAGGGGTATTATTTTAAATAATTTATTAAATAATATAAAGGAAAAATTTGATAGAGACTATTCCTGGAGTAGTATATATTATCCCTTGTATTGTAAGATGTATATATAGGTCATAGTAGTTTGAGTTTAAATGAAAGAATAATGGTACATAAAAGTATGATTAGAAATAAATAGCTCAGTTCTGTTTTATATATTCATGAAAAAGATACAGGCCACACTATTAGTTTTGATGAAGCTAAGGTTTTCTTTTTTGAGAGAAGTGAAATAAAAAAAATTAAAGAATCTTTACTATTAAAAATTTATAATTCTGAAGCAATTAACTCATTTAAAAATTCTTAGTGGAATTGTGGGTAATGTTTAGAATAAATTTGCTATTCCCTTTTAGTCATTTACATTTGAAAAGTCTTCTTGAAGCAATGAAAACAGCTAATCTGGGTTAGTTGTGAATTTGGGATAAGTTTGATGTATATATATATATAATAATATTATAATTTGATGTCTGTATTTCTTCAAATCAATATCCGTAATCTTAAAATTGAATATTTATAAATACAGTAATTAGATATATGTAAAGTATAACTTTAAAAATTTTATCCACTTAGGAGAACTTTTGACTATCCTCGTAGTCTATGTCAACTAACACTTTGAAAGGCTAACCTTCCCACAATTCCATGATCTCACCATTTGCTGCTTGTCTGTTAATTAAATCTAGTTTGTATTTGTATATTAGCATAGCTTCCTTTACATATACTATATCCCCCAAAGACATCTGTTATATATATATATATAACAGGTGTCTTTAGGGGATATAATATACATTTATAAATTAAGATTAAAGTATAAACAAAATTTTAAAAAATAATAATGTAGTTGTTAATAATAAAATGAAGGAGCACATATACATATGTATTTACTATGTACATTTTTTCATTCACATTCACTCAAAAAAAAAATAAGAAACTTAGTACACTATATTTTTTTACATAAAAAGAATAGCAATATCTTAAATTTTTATTGCAATTAGACAGACAGCTGGATATCTTTTGCTTAATAACCCCTCCCCCTCCTCATACAAATGTTATACAAATCTCATTAACTGAAAATGGTTGTTGTATACTTGGTGTAATGCAGCCACTTGATGGCACTGTTGCTTGCAAAAATAATGAAATGTAACATTGCCGGGCCCATAATTTTTTGCTTTCTGCTCTCCACCAATTTTTCAAAGTATTTTTTAAAAAATTCCAAACAAACATTATTTTATAAATTACATTTCAGTGCATAGCACTGGCATGTATGGAGGGGAGTCCAGTGATTTTGATGATCTGTAGGATTGGCCAATAGATGCACTAGTCTGAGCACACCAAGCTTGTAGCACATAGCACTGGAATGTGTGGGGGGCCTCCGATGGATTTGCCAATCCAAAGGATCAGTTAATACATGCTCTAGTCTGAGAAAACCAAGATTATGATTTCCAAAACAATGGACAATTGGCAGCCATTCTATTACTTTGGTAGCTGTTCTCCTACAAACATGACTTTTCACATGACTTATGTGAAATGCTTCAATGACCTACCCTTTTGCAATTCTTTTCCCCTTCAAAAATGCATAGGGAAATGTGGTGATGGACTTACAATTATTAGTATGTAATAGTCGTCAGGTACATTCTTAATTCAAATGCACCTAAAAACACTTATGGCCTGTTGAATTCCATGCACCCTCACAACCAACAGTAACAATCTATGAAGTGTGCGCTATTTCTATAGCGACATGAAGCACAGTGTGCAATGGCATCTATGCCTGATAATGGCCAATATGAACAGAACTGTTCTAGAGGCTTAAGTTGGGCCACATAAACAGCATATTTCTGTGCTTTTACAAGAAACAGCACCATCAAGCAGCCGCATTACCCCAAGTATACAACTATCCTGCAAACTACAGTTTTTCTAATTGACTTGATGTTTTTGTACCTGTATCAATTTGGAAATTTCCACACTTAACTCTATTTGCCATTAACCAGCTTAAATTCTCAGTTAAACTCTTCAAGCATTAAAATGTCTGATGCAATACAAGAACATTTTATTTATTTCTGCCACTAGTAAATGCTACTTTTTATTTTATTGCTTGAGAAAATACTTCTTAAATTTTGTAAATCTTGATTTTAAACTTAGAAAACATTTTATTACACAAAATATATATCATAAAACAATAAAGCAAATCATAAAATGTGCTTTTATGTAACTCTATTAAACATTATTAATACCATGATCAAGTATGGTGCTTTCCAATTTAAAAAAAATGGCTTTTGTCATACCATAAAATTTATTAAATTTATGAAATGTTACTGTTTCTATTTTTTGTTTATTTACATTTATTTTTTATGGTTTACATTTGGGGTTGGGGGTTGGGGTGGAGATAGCATATAATTGAAGTAATGTATATTGATATAGTGTATAGTGCAGCATCACTGAATATGTAACCAACATTTGTTTTTATTTACGCAATATAAATATCACCATTTTATCTTATGAAGATGGTTTTGTTCCCATCCTGTTACATCAGCCATCTTACAAAATGGCCACCATTTAAGAAATGTATAAACTTCCTTCTACCAAAAATTGTGTAAATTTTTTAAGAATCACTATAATGAGTAGATATTTTTTTATCAAAGTAGTGGATATAAATTGATAATAATTTTTTTGGAAAATCCTCATGCAAAAAGTTTCTTATGTGTAGTGGAAAAAATTATACTCTTTTCAATCCAGATAAAGATAAACTTTTTCTATCTCTAAATATATTATTATTATCATCATCATAATCAAACAAGAAGAAGAAGCAAAAGAAAAAGAAGAAAAGTTCAATACTATGTGGACTCATATTATTTAAATAATGAAACTACTGAATATAAAAAGTATTATAAAGATCTTGGAATGTGGTTTAATCAAAATGGATCTTTAACAACTCATGGATATTTTATGTAAAGCCAATAATAGAATGAGTCTTATTCTTCATAATGGATGTTACTTTAATATTTTTGTTAAGATATGTTTGTTTAAAACACTTGTATTTCCTATAATGGAATATGGTTCAATAATACGGGACTGGATAAGTTATCTTATATAGATAAATTACCGTCATTATTTAGTAAATTCACTAATATAATTAATGCAAAAGATGTTTATATAAATTTGTTTCATAGAAGAATGATGTGATATGAATTTTTTAAATTTAATCATTCGTGGAAAATTTTCTTACATAATTGTATTTCAAAAATATTAATAAGAGTTCCTTATGTATATACAAGGAATAAGAATTTAGTTAGTGTTGATAAATATAAATGTGAAACTTCATACTTGGCAGCATTATACAGACTACCAAATTTTTATATATTTTTAATAACACTGATATATTTTCTGTAGATCTAAAGACATTTGTTGAGGAAACAACAATTAGCTTATCATATATTTAAACTATAATGTATTTCTTTAAATGGTTTTATTAACTGTTGAAATATTAATAATAAATTGTATTGAATTATACTACAAGGACACATCTACAGATAGGTGAAAAATATATAAATGGCTTTTATTATGCATTTGACCAATACAGATCTTTTCAGTTAGACCAAGTCACATACTAGATATGTAAATTAGGCCTACATAATTTTATAATTACAGAACTTTTTACTTAGCACTAAACAAAAAATAATTGAATGGTTTATTGCTTGGGAAATCATAAGATTTAATACTAGAAGTGGTAAGGTGGGCAGTAATCCATAAATTTTGGCTCCAGGGGTTGCTATTCTATCATTGCACCAAACCAGGTTTACTTCACATAACAGTAATTAAATGAATATGCATGAGTTTAAATCATTTTTATCAGCTTAGACATTGTGATATTCCTTTAAGTCAGTTAGTTTCTAAACTTTATTAAAAATCAAATATATCTGTTATTTTTTATAAACTTGCATTTTTGCAATGATTAGTTACATGATTTGTGACTATCAAGAAAGATAGTGGTTTGATTTGATTGAAAGATGCTATTTGGTCAAAATGCATACTAGAAGCTACTTACATATTTTTTTTTCAATATTAAAACATGAATATGTTTTATATTATTCAATTTGGTAACTGAGTCATGAATCATAATTGTTTAGGCATGCCCTGCATGGCTTACTGCAGTAGTAGAATATTGAACTCTGGCGTTCAAGATCTGTGGATCATGGCTCCAGCTTATGTCATTCCTTGTGTTCAAATTTCTAACAAATTCCCTGGCAACAAACTATTTTATTTAATTTTTTTTTTTTGGGGGGGGGGCTTTAGACCAGCTAATGACATGAGATTTTATTATCATCAACATTTTTAATCATCATCAATCCACCTGTAAAATGACATCTCCCCAAGTCTAATTCAGTTTTCTTCTCCATGTCACACCAGAAATTTTCCTTACTTCATCCATCCATTTCACATGTGGTCTCTTCCTGGGTCTTTTGCAATATCTTGGAATCCAGTTCAAAATTTTAACTGACCATCTATTACCATCTTTTATAGTATTATGTCCAGTCCAACTCCACTTAAATCTCTTAATTCTTTCAATGACAAGATTTTATCATTGAAATTTAAATATTGTGAAATTTATGGTTATGTTACTATTGTCAAAGAATTCGTTTTAATAAGCTATTGTATTATAGGCAGCACTTTATATCATCTTATATTATGCAAAAAAAAAATTCTTGCATCATTATAAATTTGTATATATATATATATAATTTTAATTTAAAAACTTTCAAAATTTTGTAAAAATGTTCAGTAACTTTGATGTAAGCTAATTTTTTAAAAGTAAGATTTTATTCAGATTTGTATAAATGCAAATTTAATTTTGCCTATCCCAACAGGCTGAAAAATTTCCCATCTTGATTCATTATCCAAACTGCCATTAATAATTAATTCAATAATGAATTATAATTTGATGCTAATAAAATTAAACTTATTTTCAATTTTTAAAGTATTATAAAGTAGAATAATTTTTTATTAAAATGTTTTCTTTTTTTTAAAATGATTGTGAATTTTTTCGTTGTTAATTAATAACCATGTTATTATTAATAATAAATAAATAAATAAAAACAATATAAAAAAACAATATGTTTTTATTATTAATTTAAGAAAAAAAAACTTTTTATGAAAAAAAAATTGAAAATATAATTGTTTTTCTATCCTTCTTTAAAATAGGTATATTAAAAAAATGAAGAGATTTACAAGATATATAAAGCGTTACAAACTAAATAATCTAATAATTAAGTAGCAATGTGATGTGATGTGATGTGATGTATTGTGGTTCTCCTTAAACGAAGTCAAGAATATCTCAGCAATTATGCCCAGATAAATCTGTTAGCCACTTTATTTTCCATTTGCCACTCTAAATTTTCCCATATTCTGCTCCATCCCATTTTTACAACATAATCTTTGTCAACTCTATAACCTGTATATGTAAATCCCTTTTATCTTTTCCCAAACCCAGCATAAAAACCAATAATTCGCTTTCTGTATAATCACTTTTTTCATATTTATTCTTCCATTTCTTCTTCAGTTCTGCCACCTAGTGTAGACTTAAGTAATCAATACATGCCACATGTAAAACTGGAATAGTAGAAATGTTGTTTTTTTTCTATTTAAAAGTAACATATAAGCAGAGATAATGTGAAGTTTTGTTAAAGAAAATAAAATGATTAATTGCTTAGAAATCATTTCATGTTCAGGCACCATGAGTAATACATTGGATATTTGGACACACCATCAACAGCAAAGAAAATGAATAATCAATTATACTAAATGTACATTTTGATATAAAAGACAACTTATATTTCAGTGTATCTAATTATATAGGAAAGTGTACAATACTTGGATTTAATAATAATAATGAATTATTTCTTGGAAATTTATAAGAAAGCTCAAGCAGCAGAAATATCAGGCTATGCCATGATTTATGGAATTTGAGATCAACAGTTAGCCATTTACCATGCACTAAATTATGCCGCGAAATCTCGTAATGACAGATACTAGAAAAAAAATGAAGTCCATTTTTATAATATTAATGTGCCAGATGAGAAAAACACAAAAAATTAACAGATACTCAATCATTTGGGAAAATGTTATTCAATTGGATTTGATGATACACAATAAGTATAAGAATGACAACAGCAATAACAACAATAATGATGATGATGATAATTCAATTCATTTATTTAAGTGCCAAACAACAGTATATAGCCAATTACAGTTAACACATAAAAAACAAAAGAAAAAAAATTAAAAGGAATAAACATAATGTCCATAACATAATAATAAAAAATAACAATCGATTTAAAAAATATACATATACATAAAAAAAAAATCAATTTAAACCAATCAGCAATGGCATTTAAATTTAATAATATTACAAAATTGTTTAAAATCTAAATTGAAGTGATTAGTATTACTACAAATCTGATTATATAAAGATGGTAGCCTGAATAAAGGAGAAAATTTAAGGACATTGGAATGACAAGCTTTAATATAACAAACAGAAGCAGGCCAAGTATCGTGCACATAAGATCTAATTATAATAGTAGAAATTGTGTCAGATAGAATAATTATTTTATTAACAATTTTATAAAGATATTTAAGATCTCTATATCTTCTTCTAGAACAAAGATGAAAAACAATTTTATTTTCCAGCGAAACATATTTGGAAAACTTATTAGACACTGATTGTAATAAATTACATTCCTGTTTAGAGCTAGGATTCCAAATAATTGAACAATATTCAATGATGGGAAGAACCAATGACAAAAATAATTTAAATTTTGTATCCTCACTGAAATGATAACCCTATCTTAGGATGGTATCCATTATTTTTAAAGCCTTACCAGTAATCATTTCCAAATGAGAAAGAAAGGGTCCATTGCTAGAAAACATAACTCTCAAATCTTTTTGGGATTCAACAGAATTAATTTTGTGAGAATTAATTAAATAAGTAAAAAATGTAAAACTTCAGATTTTTTAGAGTATGAGACTAAGGAACATTTACTGAAATTAACTATCATATTATTTAGACCATACCAAGCACTAAAATTATCCATATCCTTTTGAAGGAGAGTGCAATCAATCACTGATGTGATTCTTCTAAAGATTTTACAGTCATCAGCATAACATAAAAGATAAGATTTTAAACAATCCTTAAGGTTATTCATATAAATGTTAAAAAGCATGGGTGCTAAAATACTACCCTGAGGAACTCCCAAATTACATTCAAAATTAGATGAAACATTATTATTAAATTTGACATATGTTGAACGACCCGTGAAGAAACCATTGAAACCAATAAATAAGTTTAGTAGACAAACCCATCTGATATAATTTGTGAAGAACTGTATGGTCTAAATTTATCAAAACTTTTGATAAATCAAAATAAATAACATCAAGCCTCTGCTGGTTCTTAATTACATGTGATATATGATCATAAATTATTAACAAATTAGTTTCTACAGATTTATTAGGAATAAAATCATGTTGTGAAGAAGAAATGCATTTACTAACATCTAAAATAGTTTTATTATAAACACACCTCTCAAAAATTCTAGCAATAGTATGTAAAACAGATATAAATCTATAGTTATTAACACAATCATGTAAGCCATTCTTTAAAACTGGAACCATTTTGGCACACTTAAGAACATTAGGAAGAACACAAGAGCTAAGTGATAAATTAAAAACAAATGCAAGAAGTAATGCAGTAAATTCAGATAAACCTTTGTAAATAAATGAAGGAATATTATCATTATCTAAACCAGAATGAATTTTAAGTTGTTTAATAGCCACAACATCCTTAGAAATATAATCAATCATGCATTGGACAGTAGGATAATTGCAAGATAATATAATTTTTGAAGATATTGTATAATGTCATGAATATAAGTAAATAAATGTTTGGAAAAGTCATTTGCACTTGAAGTGAAACCATGAGTAGCTTGAACTCTTTTTTTACCCAAACCAGACTTATTAATAAAATCCCAAAATTCTTTAGGGTTAGAAAAAATATTAACCTCAATTTTCCTAATGTAATTCTGCAAATCTCCTTTATAAACATGCTTAGCCAATCTTCTAAAATTGACCAAATTATTATAAAAATATACATTCTGTGTTTTAAAATAAAGTCTATGATGATAAGATTTCCTTTTAATAATCTTAATAAGATGGTATGAAAACCAAGGAGGAACGCCCTTATGTAAAGGCAATTTATTGGAATATTCAAATCAATAAAACTATTAAAAAATTTTAAAAAATCTTTTATTATTAAGGTACTTTCCAATTTTGCCCCATGGCACTACTTAGGGCACTTATTTCCAATAATCGGAGATGATTATACAGTTGCATGGAATAATATTTAATGAATGTCGAAGTAAAAAAGACCGAACAACAATTTTGTATTCTAACATTTAATTAAAGTAAAAAACAAAATCAAAAACTTAAGTACTAACTAATATATTAAAGTAAACAGTAATTTTGTATTTAATCAAATAATAAATTAAAATACTTAATTACTAACAAATTAATTGTATGTAGCATAATCGGGAGTATTTAATGAAAGTGAAAGTAAAGAAGACAAAAATAATTTTGTATGCTACTGTTTAATTAAAGTACAAAAAAAAAAAAAAATGAAAAGTAATAAAAAAAAAGTTACACTTTGCCAATGGCTTCTAAAATTGTGACAAATAAATCTCTTCTTGGTTCAATCACCGCCACATGAACTCAGCTAAATAGGAATCCATGTGTTAGCAAGCGGTTCCCCACTGTCTTTTATTGCCCCCAAAGTCTTTTTGTGTTTTGAGTATGTGCCCCAGTAGAAGGATCCACAAAATTATAACTATGATTAACTTTAAAATGTTCAAATCCTTTGTATTTTAATTCATCAGTTTTATAGGCCTTCCAATAGTCAGAATAAATTGTTGAACCTTGTGCTATATTTTGTTGAATGGCATCAAGTATAATGGATGTTGTCCGACATGAAACCATGACAATAAAACACTCTTTGGTTTGTCTGCATAAACCACCAAATAATTACTGTTGCAGAAGTATTCTCCCCTGTTGGTTTTTTTGTTTTATAAAGAGACCTTCATCGACTTCTACAATTTTTTCAGCTCCTCCAATGTTGCATGATGGCCGAATCAATAAACTTTCTTTGCACACTAACTGTTCCAAGAAACAATAATGACTTTGCACAAATCCAATTCATGTTTTATACATTCATCCATCATGGTATCTCTACTCCAATAATAAATAAATTGGACAGCTGATAGAAATGTTATTTTAGAGCCTTCAAACCATGTGTCTTTATGTAGCACTACACAGCATTGGCATACTTTTAAATTACATCACCATTCCAGGGTTCAGGCAAAGTACAATTTCATGTTGTGTCCATTGTGAGAAGGAAGGATATGGTTTCTTTGGAAAAATTCCATTGCCTCACATTCTGTGGTCGGTAGATCACAAATTCTCATCATCTTAAACATAAAAAGACAATCAATGCAGTTTTTGATTTTAGTGAGCAAATAATCATGTATTTGTAAAATGCATTCTGATTTGCCATAGTGTATCATTTTGTCATACTTTTATACAATAAATTTAAAAACTCACAAGTCACAACTATGTGGTTTATTTACTTTCATTAAACATTAGTCCCTGCAACTGCATAATTATCTCCAACTATTGAAAATAAGTTCCCTCAAGTGTATAATTATCTCTGACTATTGTAAATAAGTGCCCACAAGTGGTGGCATGGGGCAAAATCATAAAGTACCATTAATAATAAGAATGATGATGATGATGCTTTTATTTACCATGCACTAAAAAAACAAAAATAAATCTTTTCTTCAACCACAACTGGGAAGTTTATATTTTACAAAATAAAATTATAGGTTGTCCAGAAAATAATTAATTCAACCACTAATTGTAAAAATTAGTGATTGAATAATCTGAATACAATAAACATAAAAAAAAATATGAATACCCCTTTTATTGAAGTTAAATATAAAAACTCCAATTATGGTTTAGGAAACAAATATATATATATATATAATGCTATCGAACTTTGCCACTAGAGGGCAGTTCAATTATTATTTAAATACGTTTGTAAAAATTTTCACGTGTTGCTATAGTTATTCATTATTAAAATATTATTTATCATTATATATATATAATTTGTTAATATTGGGATAGTTTTTGCAATTATTCCAACTTTAATTTAAATGAAAAATAAAGGGAGTATCACAGACTTTGTAATATTTGAAAGAAAATTCACACATTAAAAATCAATTTCAATGTTATTGTGTTTATGAAAAAAGCATCATTTAATTTGACTGCCAGGCGGCCATCTTGAATTTAAAATAAAAATTATAACAAATATAATTTATAACATATCTTCTGTTTGAATGCAATAAATATAAAAATATGTGCATTGTTAGAAAGAGCAAATATGAATGAATGTAATAAAGCTGATAAAATAGTCATTACTTAAAACAAAAAATTAAAAATATATATATTTTTAATATTTTTAAAAATGTTTATTTTTACATTGGTTCACAAATTTTAAATGTTGAAAGTTAAATGTTAAAATGACACTTTCATAAACAGTTTCATCATATTTCTCACAAAATGCTGCAAAAATGATATATAATATGTCTTACCTGAGGTAATTTTTCAGTGTAAAAAATTACAAAAACAATGTGATTGGTAACTTCAATTTTTACTAGATGATTCAAATCCTGTCCTTTTATATCAGGATATCTGCTAGAAATGTTTGGTTGTCCTTCCATGGAAGGTATCTTAAAAATGTTTGGTTTTTAGTGGGACAAAAATATCAAGAATAGTTTACAAAATATTATGCAAAGAGAACTTTAGTAATGGAGTGTGACCTAAAATGTGTATTCTTTTTAAGTGAAAAGTGTACTCAAAAAAAAAGTCAAACAAAAATTTCTCTAAAATAAAATGAATAAAAACTGTAAATAAATCAATAAACATCAAAATAAACACATTTATTATGATCACTAATTACATATATGTGTGGGAGATGATACATGATAGTGGATAGCTGAGGGTGCATGTTTTTATTGCCATTGAAATGTAAATTGTCTAAAATTCTACAACACATTTATTGCTTTTCTACACATATTTCATTATATAAAAATATAAGAATAAGTAATAAAGAATGAGTAATAAAAAATACTACTCACTGAGAATTCCTGGCCAGCATGATCTCAATGCTGATTCCAAGTTCAAATGCTGGTCATGAAGAAGATCTAGATGCAAATTTCCATACTTGTCTTGCAAATAAAATGACTTCACTTACTTTTTTTGATCAATGCAGTTTCTAGATAGGAATTATTACTAAAATTGTCACTAAAATTAGCTTAAAGAATAAGGCTTAGAATACATACATGGCAATTGGAGCAAGCAATTGAAGCAACCCATGAGAATCCATACATTTTTATGAATTCTAAATCTAAAAAAAAGAGAAGAAAAATAATTGCACTTAAAAAAATCATAAAAAAACTTAAATTTCATCGTAGAAAAAAAAATACATCTTTTTGAACAAAGAGAAGGTTCGTGAATGCATAAATCGGCAATTGAATAATCTCAACAAGCGGTGAGAGAGTTCATTTCAATGGTAAAAACATTTTTCGAAGGCTAACTTGCATCTCAAAAAAATTCATAAAAAATCTAAATTTCATCGTAGAAAAAAAATTATACATCATTTTAAATGTAACAAAATGGCAGAACAAATGATGTGAGAACTGTATCAGATGCACTGATTCTGCACCAGCTCAGTTTAAAATGTAAATTTTTGGTGTGGGGAACGATGGGGCATACTGGAAATCAAAGAGTTATTAAAGAAAAAAGCCTTTACAATCAAGAGAAATTTCACTTTTTTTTTTTAAAAGCAATTTTCACAATCAAGAGAAATTAAGATTTGGTCATATTTGTATTTAAATTTAAATATAATTTTTTACCATAATTTTTTAATATATATATACCACATTCACATGTGCAATTCTGGAAACTTACTGAATTGATATCAGTGTGTTTGAAATTCAGTTTGCCAATCCCTAAAAGTATGAGAGATAATTCCAAAATATTTCAGCCATATTGCAATTGCATTGTCATCAACTTCTAACACCTATATAAAATTTAAAAGAAATCCATTTGATAGAAGTATATAAAAAGTCAATTACAAAATTTATCCTAAACAAATAAGGAAAAAAATGTTCTAAGGTAAATGAAAAACTATTAATAAGATTTGTAATATTTAAATAACCCCACCCCAATCATGAAATAGAAATAATCCCACATATATGACATCCTGATTATAACATGTTGTTTTTTTTGGGGGGAGGGGGATTTTATAATAGTCTGATAACTTTTTCCATTTAAGGACTTTATTATTTAAAATACTTCAAAAGCTTACCGAATTCTGTCCTCAGTTACATCTTCCCAATAGAAAAATTTAATAGTGAACTACTTTAAGAAGTCTCTGAAATAGTCTTTATAATGAAAATGGCGGGAGACGGGAGTGTCCACCCTACCATGTAAACTATGCTCAAGTTCTTTTTAAAGTTGTATTTTTTATATTGGATTATTTCCATCATCTAATATGTGTGTTGAATGTCTTTAGAAAAGTTTAATTTTAATTAAATATTCCAAATGCATTCAACTGTTAGTAATAGCACATCAAACAAAAGTGATTTTTAGAAAATATACTGTCATTCACTTTGCTCACATTTTCAAAACATCAAGGGTGTAATTTTACAGGAATATTTTTGATAGAATTACATCCAACAGGAGGAAAAATATGCCTACTGAACCTAGGATCTTGCATTTATTTTAGAATCATAGAAAGCATTTTTAGATGACTTTTTGAAGTATTTTTTATGTTAGCCAGGAGGAGGTCTAGATTTTAACCCTTTGAAAACCAGGCGGCCATCTTTAATTTTTAGAAAAATTTACCCTAACTCTAATAACTTAGATATTTTGTGTTTGAATGTAATAAATATATAAAAATAATGTTGTAAAAGCAAGTAGATATATGAAAGAATATAATGAAGCTGTTAAAATAATCATTTCATAAAGAAAAAGTTAAAAAAAATTATATTTATAACAGATTTAAGAATGTTTGTTTTTACACTGATTCACAAATCCTAAATTTTGAAATTCAAATGATAAAATGACACTTTCATAAACAACTTCATCACATTCCTCACAAATTTACAAAAAAAATGATATATTGGAAGTCTTACCTGAGGTATTTTTCCCTGAGAAAATTACTAAAACAGCCGACTTGCTGTGATCCATTTTCATTCCACAGCCAGATAGGTTCATTTTTGTAAATTATCTGTAACAATATGAAAGGTTATTAGTGGAGAAAAAAGTAACAGAACAATGTATTCAAAATATATATTTATAATAAAAATAAAATGAAGAAAATACACAATAAAGAAATCAATAAATATAAAAAGATATTTATTATCACTAAATACATATGTGGAAGAAAGTCTGAGTTCAAATACCTGGGCCTGTTACACCCAGTGGATGGGTTGAGGAAGCCAGAAAGTGTGCAAAATGTCCAATATTACATGAGATTTCAGTTGTGTAGAATAAACTTGTATGTAAATATATTTTTATTTGGCACAAAAGATATGAAGAAAGGCTGAGTTCAAATACCTGGGCCTGTTACACCCAGTGGATGGGTTGAGG